>VYZR01067724.1:6771-34539 GCA_013400675.1 Oxylabes madagascariensis
GCTTTGTTAATCCGAAGGGGGGGAACAGACCACATTACATCTTTTTCAAGCACGGTTAAATATTCCCAGCTGACTTTTTTTTTTTTTCCTTTCCATTTGCGAAAAATAAAAATAAATAAAAAAGCAGATGCAGCAAAGCTGAGTGTCAGGGAAGTGAGTGACTGAAGACTTTAGAGATGGTCACAGGATAGGAGGGAGGCTAGGACAGGAGAGAACAGCTGTGTTCCTGCTGTTAGATACCAAACTCTACCCACACAGCCTCTTACCAATGAAATGCTTCACTGACGTAAAACACTCCAGAAAAATACCCATGCCCTGCTCCGTGCTTACAGCCAGTGCCCTGTGTAGGAGAATTGCTGCATTTCAGGGCACAGACAGGGATGAGTTGTGCTCTTCTTCCACCTTTCTGCTATTCTGAGATACTCCTTTTTGTCTGCAGCTCGCTGGCTTTACTCTAAATATCCCAACCAAAGTGCTTTTTTCTCTCTACTGGGGAAACTATTTTGCATTCTAAAAGATTTTCCTAGAAGAAAATTCGTGATGATATTCTGTCCACGTTTTTCTTAAGGAGAACAGTTGAAAATAAATATTTAAAAGAAAAAGAAAAATGCCCCCAGTAAAAACAAGCCATGAAAACAAAACCAAAATGGGAGAAAATTATTTGCAATCATAGGGCTATTGTTACTTATAGCCAAGCATTTAGGGAACATGGAAATTTCCTGTGATGGTTCATTAAAAACATGCCATTGAGTACTTTTTTTTTGTGGCATCAATGCCGTGCAAGAGTGTCACAGTTACAAACGCTTGAGACGGCGTGGAAAATATGAGTAATTAATTGTAGCCATTTTAGGGGGAATTCGAAATCAGAGGAGCTGGGAAATGCTGCATTGTTATTGCTAATCTTCATATTTATGACTAAGTCTAATTATAAAAGATGGAAAGACAAGCCCATAGTATTAAAATCCGACCACCTTCTGGATTCCCGGGGGGATCGCTGGGAGCTGAAAGTGATTTCCTTCAGGAAGTTCAGTTTTGCTGCCGGGATATTTTGTTCCCTCCCACACTCCCAGTGTCATTTGTCAGTTCCTGCCCTTGAGCTAATATTTTGTGAGGTGACACGTTCCTATCAGCTAATAAAATCATGTTATTGATGATTGTCCTCCTTCATTCCTTAAAGCCGACTTACAAATGAGAAAATGGGCTCGTGCCCTTTTCTACCTCCTCTCGGAGGATTAAAAATAGAATTGTTGTACAAAATGTTCTTTTCTTGGTGCCTTTCTCTGTGTGAAGGAATAAGGAAGGCTGTGACACCAGGCAGAACAAAAGAGCAAAAACCAAGTTATTTGAATGAGGAAGGGCAGTTTGGTAATTTCCTTTTATTAGCAGCTGTTCTGTAATTAAAAATGCAGCAAACAGTTTGGAAAAGGTAATAATAATTATGCATTTGTGAAAGATCCATCACTCCAGGGCAGGGAGAAAAAAAAAAAAGAGAGAGACAGCTCCAATTTTCTAGTCTTCTGAGACATTTCCCAGGAAAATCAAGGCAGAGAAGGTTGCATACTTGTAATTTTAAAACAGAAATTAATCAGAACAGTTTTGAAATGAGGAAAGGTCTGGAGCCTTTTCCATGTAATATAATTGGCTTGGAACTTGTTGAATGCATGAAGGGAAAGAAGTGAAATTAAACTAATACACTCAGTGGCTCCTGAGTGCTTTGCCAAGAAGGTCTTCAGTGTACAGAGTGTCAACATGCATAGTAACGACTCAAACTTTTATTAGCTGGGAGTATTTTCATTACTGTTTGGCTCTATTCTATCAAACTAGCAAGATTTTCTGGATTTCTGAGCCAGTTAGTTACCCTTCTACATCGTAAGGTTTTGATTAACACCTCATTCATGAAAATCTCACCTTTTGTCCAGTAATTTTCCATTTCCATGTGTGGACAGATGGATCCATCGGTGTTTCATATAACGAATGGATAAACATATATGTATTTATATATATGTTGAGATAGCAAAGAGAAGCCAGGCTTGGTTTTCTTCTTTGGAAGTTGTGTTTATGAATTTTATAAAAAACAGCCTATACCAAAATGACATATAGGTCTATACCTGTATTTTCTGCCTGTGAGCTTTCCTCAAGGCTTGGTGATTTTGTGCAAGTTTCAGGGAACATGTTTTACACAAAAATGGTGTCTGTACCCTAGGTGGTCAAAAATAGTATTGCTCTGCTTTTTCTAACATTTTTTCTGTGTATTTCTTTCCACCTAAATGCTCTAATGCCCTTGGGTAAATCTGCCTTTTTAATGATTTATGTGTCAAAAGCAAGGACCAAATCACATGGAAAAAAAAGTTGAATTAGTGTCACCCAACTGCATCAGCATTTTTTCATGATGAATTTGGCCCTTATTTAGTTGCATTACTGCTGATGGGAGCCGGGGTGGGTTTGAACAGTTGCCATGTGCCAGGAGAAGGCTCGGATATTTTTCTAAATACTTGTACTGTGCACAGCTTTTATTAGCTGGTTTTATTTTGGGGGTTTGTGCTGCGTATCTATAGGAGATTGAGACAGAGTTTCCTTTCTGGTGCTGTTGATTCCGTGGCTGCTCGCAGGAAAGCTGAATTTCTACACTCACTTTTTTCTTTATCCTCTGTGAAGGACATACACTCTCTATATACTACATTAAAGGCTTGCAAATACTCAGTGGGAAGAAGACGTGCCTTTTTGGTGTGTGTTTCTGTAAGGGTCGTCTTATGACCTAATGTGGAAATCTTCATTTGCCGATACAGCTGCGGGTGATCTCAGGGGATTTTGAATTTCCCTTTTGTTTGTCTTCCTTTCTGGGTATCATCCATCATTCCTAACCTCATGCTGCTTAGCAATAGTAACACTCATGGGAGTTGAAGAAAGGATTATAGCAGCATAAAATGGGGAGCTAATTAGAGCTTGTTTCAAAATCAGAATCTAGCTTGAGATAATTGCGTATTATCTGGTGATTTAAAAACGCGAGATCTACTGTATTTAGATCAACTAAAATATGCATAAAAGCTTTCTTTTCAAAATAAAGCATTTGTAACAACGGGGAGATTACTTCTTATCATCCCTTGGGAGCGCAAATCGGAAAAACCTGAGGATGGTTTAGTGTTGTTGTGATATTAACAGAGAATCAGGATGTGATGGCAAAGCCATTTATTTATGTAGTACAGTTTCCTGTAACATTTCCAGTACAGAAGCTGCTGAGTGGGCAGGTAGTTAACTGTGTGCTGGGTGGATATTCCCATTTTCCTGATACCAGGAGAATTCTGTCACGTTGGCTACTCTGGGAGAAACGAAGTAGGGAGAGAGCGTATTTCAGGCTGGCAGCCCAAATTCAGGAATACCATCTTGGTGCACTTCTGGGAAGAGCTCAGTAGCCTTGTGGTGGCAGAAGAGGAGCTCTTACCCCCGTCTCCCTGTGTTTTATCACCTTTTCATGCATTTTTCTGGTTTGATTGGGTGAGCAGAGCTGTCCAGTGGTGCTCCAGAGCACAGGGAGAGCTGAATCCTTACACTGTGACATCACCAAAGTGATTGGTGCAGTGATGCTGACAGACCTTCCCAAATTGGAGCTGGTTTTTGTTGTCTAATCAAAAAAAAAAAGAAAGAGAGAGAGATGGTTTTGCAGTCATTTGCTGGCATTCCAGGTTAATAAAAATGTATGACATGAAATGTTTGTGGTTAATGTAGTCTGTGAAATGGAAGAGAAGGGAGATCACATGGCTCAGACAGCCGACTGCAGGAATTCCTTGCAGAGATGTTTTGTGTTTGATGACCAATTATTGAGTCTTGGACTTGGGAAAGTTGTGGCCTTTTGTGCTAGGTGCAAATAAGTTTTAAAGTTCAGAGCTGAATAAACTACGTCAGCCAAAGAGTTACCTTCATGCTTATCCCTGGAGCACCCTGGCACATCCACATTCTTTCTGTGTGGTTTGGGATTGGGCTCAGGAGCAGTTGTCCGTGGCCGTCTTGATTTCAAACCATAGGGTATCAGTTGGCTCCTCATAAGGGCAGCTGTTGTAGTCTGTCTGTAACGTGTGTGATCATCTCCTGTGCCATTTCCCTGACATTTGGACCATGAAAACCTCCCTGGCAGCCTTTCTGGTATCAATAAAACCAGGAGAATCGCTGTCAAGGCACCTTGCTGGGCCCTGGGAATGCAGCACCAAGTCAGTGCCTCAGGTTGATCCTGAGCATAACACTGGCTCTGACTCCTGGCCATCAGCTGGGCATTCCTGGTTCCTGCTGACGCCTGTCCTGCCCAAGCTGCCTCCCACAGCTCTGCTCCTTTTCCATCAGTGATGCTTTACAAACAGTCAGTATTTCTGGAGAAATTCCTCTCCTGCTTGTATCCTTCTCTGTCCATGGAACCACCCAGTGATTACATTTGCAGAAGATGACTCCATCCTCACTGTGGTCACTTTGCTGTTACAGAAGGGCTAAAGTAAAAATACAAAATCAGGGAGTGAACACTGTTTTCTAGGCAGATACTCCTTGTGATTCAATTACAATGTTCATGTTAATACAGCAGAAAGGAGACGTGACTGTGCTGGATTCTGAAGGCAAATTTAATTCACTCCAAAGTGCAGTTATGGACTCCTAGCATTCGTTTTGGAGAAGTTACCCAGTCAAGTTGCAGCTATGTTTTATTTCTGTGGTTAATTTGGGAATGTGGGTCCTTGACGCTCACTCCCCCTTAGTGTGAGATCCCCAAGCAGGGAGTTCAAGTGTGGCTCTGCAGCAGCACTGAGCCAGGCACAGCAACGCCTTATCCTTAAAGTCTTTATTTTCAAAGAGCAGAATTAATAAATGATTTTTTTTTTAAGCTGTGTGGAAAAAAGAAACTTTCCTGACCATTATTGCCTCAGGCTTCTCAGGTAGTTCACAGAGTAGCAGTTGGCATGAGAGTTGCTCAAAAGGGGGTGTAGTGAGGGAGAGGAACCATGGCCATGGAGCAGTGGAGCTCTGTAAATTCCACTGTTGTTCATTTCATTACTCATTACTTCATCCCATTAATTACCAGCATTTCCCTTCCCCTCTGCGTGCACACTGGGAGAGGCACGGCCTCCCCTGGGGAGGGGCCCACACCCCCTCCCCGCTGCCAGCTGCAAACCACGGAGGGGCTGGGTGGAAAACGAGGAGCTGAGAGATGGGGAAGGCAAATTCCAGAGCAAGTGGAGCAGCACAGACGCAGGAGCGAGGCCGTGGCTGCGGAGGCTGAGCGGCTCCAGGCAGGGTCAGGAGCCGGGGTGACGGCCGGATTCTGTCCCCCGTGGGCTGGCAGCTGCACAAGAGCTTGGAGAGGCACTTCTCCAAAGGGAGCAGATGATTTTCTGTTGGGGATGGAAGGCTCTGGCAGCTGGCAGAAGCTCACGTTGGTCTTTTGGCTGCTGGTGGGGAAAGGAGGGGGGCTGCAAGTCCAGCCCCGTGGCCGCTGGTGGGATGGAGATGGAGATGGCCACGGTACCCTGGGCCCTCCCTGGGCAACAGCCCCACTGCTGCTCAGCAAATTACCTAATGCTCCTCCACCGGATGAAAATCACCTTGCTTTCAATTCAAAGAACAGATAATGGGCTATTTTCCTCCCGAAATACTGGGGGAAAAGGTGTGTGAGCACCAAATGTGTGGGTTGTTATTTCCGTCTCATAATTGGGATGGAAATCCTCTTCACCCAGCAGCTCGGAAACAGGGAAATAAACAGCCTGTTCTGATTATAGAGTTACATATTGCTTGATAGCAAATCATTCCCAAGATGAAAAAAACAGAATATTACCAGAAAATTAATGTCTTCTAAGTTACCTTCCAGCCTGTCCTTTACATTAGGGTGCGAGAGAAACTTACAAATTTGTCTCACCTCATTTGATGTGTGTTGGAGGGTTTTTTAATTTGCCAACAACCTTCCAGAGAAACAACAAATGAAAGAATCCAGTGATTATTTTAAATCTGATGAGAAATGCAGCTTGCATTTAAAACAAAACAAAGTGGATTTGAGATCAAATTTAAATAAAAGTGAAAAGAGGAAGATAGCCAATTAAAAAGCCAATGAAAGGAGAAAATACAATTACAACAAGAAATGTAAAATAGGCCCGATGGTACATGTCCAGTATTTATACTTGTCAAAGATATTGCTGATGGCAACTTGTCTCAGAATCACAGAATGGTTTGGGTTGGGAGGGACCCTAAAGCTCATCCAGTCCCACCCCTACCATGGGCAAGGACACCCTCCCCTATCCCAGGATGCTGCAAGCCCCATCCAGCCTGACCTGGAACATTTCCAGGCATGGGGCAGCCGCAGCTCCTCTGGGCACCCTGTGCCAGGGCCTCTCCACCCTCACAGGGAAGAATTCCTCCCCAATATCCCATCTATCCCTGCCCTGTGGCACTGGGAAGCCATTCCCCCATTGTTCTGTCCTTGCATGCCCTTGTAAAAGCATCCTCCTCTTTTTTCTGGCGTGAGCTGTTCACTTCTGGTGTTGTCTCCAGAGCCATCTCCCCTTTCCTTGCTGCTTTCCGAGGGATCCTGGGATGGGTTCCCACACGAAGGAGGTGTGAGACTGACCACGGTGTAACCACAGCTGTGGTTAGCGTTTGTTGCTCTGGTTTGCCCCTCTGCAACTTGAGTCCTAAAAATAGTGCAAGTTTGAACTGGCAGATGTTTCATTTGTCCTTTACCAGAGGACCAAAATTAGCCTCTCATTTGGCACCTAAATAAAGCAACTTAACTGCCTTTATGCGAACTTTGCAATTACTGTCTATTGAAGTTGCAGCATTTTGTTGTGTTTGATGGGGAAGGGCATTATATAATTCACACCAGCACCTAAAAAGCCACCAGACCTTGAAAGAGAGAGGACGAACATGAACGAGCCCAACTGGGTTTTCTAAGGGAATCTGGTTCGGGTGATCGGTTATTTCTTTTTTACTTTTTTTGATCCAAGACAGGTGTTTTCCCTAATGAAGGTTTCATTAAAAAAAAAAGAAAGGAAAAGGCAAAAGTACCTTGGAAATGCTCAGAGAGCTGTCTATTGTAAAGGGAAAAACATTAATAAAAGGACAGCAATGGTTTCTCTAATTTTCAGAGAAAAATCTGCACAGAATGCCTGAAGCTGGGTTAGCAGTGGGACTCCCCAGGGGCAACAGAAAGATGTTATAATCAATTACCACATCATAACACTGATGTATGATAATTACTGAGTGTTCCTCCTGAGATAGTGCAGCATTTGGCTGGGATGCGGCTCTTTCATGGTCCACTGCCTGATTAATATGCAAATAATAGGCTGATTGCATGATGAATGCAGAAAATGAGTTCGCTGATAACGTGAGCACCGAAGCGGGAAGATGATAAATTACTTTTACTGACTGTCCTACATTAAGTACCCTTTCTCAACAATTTTATCACAAATTAAGTAAAGCAGTATGGAGAGATTATGAGGATGTGTAAAATAATGTACCTTAATAGCTTTTATAATATTGTTGCGTGCAATGTAAATGTCATTTTGTTTCAGCACTTTCCCCAGCACTCCTCCAAAAAAGAGGCTCTTTAGAGCAGCACTGCTTAGGGTCAGTCTCTGCTGAGGGTGGGAGATGGGGATGAGGGAAAGGAAAGGAAAGGAAAGGAAAGGAAAGGAAAGGAAAGGAAAGGAAAGGAAAGGAATCATTAGCCTGGGATCCATCCCATATGGACATTGCCCGTGGCGAGGGAATGTCCACATTGTTTAGTGGGGGAGATCTCTCTAAATGCAGTGCACAGTGCACATATGCATCCTGCTGCAGCCTCTGCACCAGAGCGCAGACACGAGGTTCAAATCTCCAAGGAGGGTGTGGAAATACCTTCACACTCAGGCTCCTGACACAGGAGGACAACAAACAGTCATAAAATTGGTGCCACATTCAAGCAGGTTGGTTTAACACACCAATCACAAGGTCAGCAAACACACCATAAACTGCAGCAGAACCTCCTTGTGGAGGCTCTCACTCTGTTTTCCAAAAGGTATTGTGCACGCGTTTGTCTTGATTATCCTAAAAATATAACACTGTGGGGTTGTGGCATCTTGATTGATTGCTTCCATGACATATTTGTTTTAGCATTCAGAAAATCCTTAATAAAGCATCTGCACACAAGCTGGTTTAATAATAAGGTCATTGAAAATATTTTCCCGTAGTTATTTCTAAATATTGATTTCTAGCTAAGTTACGGAAACACAGAAAAATCTGAATATTAAGTAAAGGTTGGCAGAGTAGAGCAATGTCTTTTAAAGCAGCCATGATTCTATTAATCACCTAATTTAAAATATGGTGTATTTTTAGAAAGGGTTTTTTTATTGGTTAAGGGTGATCTGTAAAACCAAAAAATTATAATTCACTTTTCAATGCCAAGATCCCACTTTTGGCTCAGGAGTCATAGAATCATGGATGATTTGGGGCTGTTGGCCTGACCTGGGCATTGCTCTGATGTTTTCAACTGTGTGTCTAAATCTCACTAAAAACTTCTGAAGTTTCCCCTTTTTCTTCCGTGTTTTATTGTAAAGTAGTGCTTAAGGTTACAGAGGCCTCATCTTGCCCCCCTGGCTATTGCAAAAATGTCCCTTAATTCTTCTCCTCTGAAAGTTTTGTCTCTGGGTGTGGTTGTGCCAGGGCTTGGTGTGTCTGCTCCAAAGTCAGATCTCAGGACAAACTGCACTTGAACTGATTGACTCCAGTTGTATTTTCCTGCGCGAGATTCCAAACATCCTTTGGAGCAATCTGTACTCCCCAGTCCTCCTAACTTGATGGAAGTCTGACGGTTTCACTTTATGTAGCCTTAAAATAGGTCTTGGTGTAACTTTGGGCACAACAGTGGGATTTCTAGAACTCAGAGTCGGTTGTGGCTGCAGGTTTGTTGGTTGCCCAACTTCTCCAAGTACTTTTAAACATCCAGCTGTAAATCTCTCCTCAGGAGTCTATCACCAGCTCCCATCTTACATGCTCTCTCTCAGCTTCATCTGGTTTCTCCAGCTCCTGCTTTCCAGAACTGAAAACATATTTTTTTAGTAGAGGTGCAAAGCTAAAACAAGTATTGAAAATACAACTGAAATTGCAGCAATACCATGTAATCCTTCAGCAGTACTCAAAAGCAGGTTTTTTCGGGTAATTCTGACATCTGCCCTGATTGTTCAGTTTTATGTTTTCCTGACACTTAACATATACTCACATGCAGAGTGGGAACCTTTATTTTTATATTGCCCAGTAACTGCAGAGTTAACCAAAGCTGGTTCCTCCCCTTGCCGTGCAGACACACATACATCTGCACGCTTTCCTAAAGGGGTTNAAAGTACCTTGGAAATGCTCAGAGAGCTGTCTATTGTAAAGGGAAAAACATTAATAAAAGGACAGCAATGGTTTCTCTAATTTTCAGAGAAAAATCTGCACAGAATGCCTGAAGCTGGGTTAGCAGTGGGACTCCCCAGGGGCAACAGAAAGATGTTATAATCAATTACCACATCATAACACTGATGTATGATAATTACTGAGTGTTCCTCCTGAGATAGTGCAGCATTTGGCTGGGATGCGGCTCTTTCATGGTCCACTGCCTGATTAATATGCAAATAATAGGCTGATTGCATGATGAATGCAGAAAATGAGTTCGCTGATAACGTGAGCACCGAAGCGGGAAGATGATAAATTACTTTTACTGACTGTCCTACATTAAGTACCCTTTCTCAACAATTTTATCACAAATTAAGTAAAGCAGTATGGAGAGATTATGAGGATGTGTAAAATAATGTACCTTAATAGCTTTTATAATATTGTTGCGTGCAATGTAAATGTCATTTTGTTTCAGCACTTTCCCCAGCACTCCTCCAAAAAAGAGGCTCTTTAGAGCAGCACTGCTTAGGGTCAGTCTCTGCTGAGGGTGGGAGATGGGGATGAGGGAAAGGAAAGGAAAGGAAAGGAAAGGAAAGGAAAGGAAAGGGAATCATTAGCCTGGGATCCATCCCATGGACATTGCCCGTGGCGAGGGAATGTCCACATTGTTTAGTGGGGGAGATCTCTCTAAATGCAGTGCACAGTGCACATATGCATCCTGCTGCAGCCTCTGCACCAGAGCGCAGACACGAGGTTCAAATCTCCAAGGAGGGTGTGGAAATACCTTCACACTCAGGCTCCTGACACAGGAGGACAACAAACAGTCATAAAATTGGTGCCACATTCAAGCAGGTTGGTTTAACACACCAATCACAAGGTCAGCAAACACACCATAAACTGCAGCAGAACCTCCTTGTGGAGGCTCTCACTCTGTTTTCCAAAAGGTATTGTGCACGCGTTTGTCTTGATTATCCTAAAAATATAACACTGTGGGGTTGTGGCATCTTGATTGATTGCTTCCATGACATATTTGTTTTAGCATTCAGAAAATCCTTAATAAAGCATCTGCACACAAGCTGGTTTAATAATAAGGTCATTGAAAATATTTTCCCGTAGTTATTTCTAAATATTGATTTCTAGCTAAGTTACGGAAACACAGAAAAATCTGAATATTAAGTAAAGGTTGGCAGAGTAGAGCAATGTCTTTTAAAGCAGCCATGATTCTATTAATCACCTAATTTAAAATATGGTGTATTTTTAGAAAGGGGTTTTTTATTGGTTAAGGGTGATCTGTAAAACCAAAAAATTATAATTCACTTTTCAATGCCAAGATCCCACTTTTGGCTCAGGAGTCATAGAATCATGGATGATTTGGGGCTGTTGGCCTGACCTGGGCATTGCTCTGATGTTTTCAACTGTGTGTCTAAATCTCACTAAAAACTTCTGAAGTTTCCCCTTTTTCTTCCGTGTTTTATTGTAAAGTAGTGCTTAAGGTTACAGAGGCCTCATCTTGCCCCCCTGGCTATTGCAAAAATGTCCCTTAATTCTTCTCCTCTGAAAGTTTTGTCTCTGGGTGTGGTTGTGCCAGGGCTTGGTGTGTCTGCTCCAAAGTCAGATCTCAGGACAAACTGCACTTGAACTGATTGACTCCAGTTGTATTTTCCTGCGCGAGATTCCAAACATCCTTTGGAGCAATCTGTACTCCCCAGTCCTCCTAACTTGATGGAAGTCTGACGGTTTCACTTTATGTAGCCTTAAAATAGGTCTTGGTGTAACTTTGGGCACAACAGTGGGATTTCTAGAACTCAGAGTCGGTTGTGGCTGCAGGTTTGTTGGTTGCCCAACTTCTCCAAGTACTTTTAAACATCCAGCTGTAAATCTCTCCTCAGGAGTCTATCACCAGCTCCCATCTTACATGCTCTCTCTCAGCTTCATCTGGTTTCTCCAGCTCCTGCTTTCCAGAACTGAAAACATATTTTTTTAGTAGAGGTGCAAAGCTAAAACAAGTATTGAAAATACAACTGAAATTGCAGCAATACCATGTAATCCTTCAGCAGTACTCAAAAGCAGGTTTTTTCGGGTAATTCTGACATCTGCCCTGATTGTTCAGTTTTATGTTTTCCTGACACTTAACATATACTCACATGCAGAGTGGGAACCTTTATTTTTATATTGCCCAGTAACTGCAGAGTTAACCAAAGCTGGTTCCTCCCCTTGCCGTGCAGACACACATACATCTGCATGCTTTCCTAAAGGGGTTTTTCCTTTGATCCCTCCCCCCATCCACATAAAATTTCCCTCTGAGCCAAGACCCAGAATAACATTTTCCCCAAAGTTACAACATTTATGAAGCAAACAAACAAACAAATTCTCCACAGTCAGAGTGGTGGCAACTCCAGCTAGCGCCCACAACTCCAACTGCACGTACCTACGTATTTGACATCATTATAGATGCAAACTGCAGGGAGCTTTGTGCACTCCCTACACAGAACCGGGGGAGTTTATAACTGTAGGGAGGATCATATTTTCATGAGCCACATTAATTTGCAAATTGTGACTAGGCAAGGTTCACTCACTCAGAGTAAATCCACCAAAAGCACTACCTGGGAGAAGGCGCTTTCACGCGTATTTTCTTTAATTAGTCAGAAGAGGGATGTGTTGCAGTGCTCTCCCACAAGTGCTGCGCAGCTTTATTACGTACTTCAGGCTTGTGCTGCACCCACTGTTAGTGAGGAGAGTTGCTATTATGGTGCTTTAAAAGATTAACTTTAGAATGCTGATTTCTTCTCATCCCTGGAAGTGTCCAAGGCCAGGTTGGACGGGGCTTGGAGCAACCTGGAATAGTGGCAGGTGTCCCTGCCCATGGCAGGAGGTGGAACCAGATGAGATTTAAGGTCTCTGCCAACCCAAATCATTCTGTGATTCCCTTCAAATAGAAGGTTGGAGGGAAGAAATCTCTCCCTGAAATTTTCACACCCTGGGAAACTGAATACCAGGGTTGTCCTGGGGATGTTGATCAGCTGTGTGTGATCAGGCCCTGATTCTCAGGGCAGCATTCACCAGGTTTGGGTCTAGAAATTGGATAGAATGGGCAGCCTCATCATTGGGGAAACAGAAACTAATCCAGTCCCAGTGTGAGACACTTTGATCTCAGGCAACCTGCCAGGCCTGTTGTTGTCCATTAACTCATCTACATGAGGAGGTAAATGCAGCCCTGAAGTAGCAAGTGCTCTTTTAAGAGGTTGCTGAGAAATCTCCTGTCCACATTTGTCTGCCTTCATCTTGCCCACTGAAGTGCAGATTTGGGAGCGAGCAGAGCCCAGGATGCTCCCGGCTCCCGCTGGACGTGCCCGTTCCCCCGGTTCCTCAGGAAGCAGCTTGGACTAGACTGGCACAAACCTGCAGCCCGAGCTCTGGACAGTGGGAAAAGTGGTGCATCAAAGCAAAGCGCCAGTGAAATCATGTTTGGGTTCTCATCGGAATGTCACAGAGTACCCTGTCATTTTGTTTTAGCAACTTGTCCTTCCAAATGCGCAGTTCGCCTTATGGCATGCCAGCAGTAAAAATGTCACTTACAATAATTACTTTTTGGTGAAAATGCTTGCTGACTTCCTACCTTCAAGCTGTTTTTTACACAGTGGGGAGATAATAAGAAATGACTTTATCCTGACTGCTCAAATGAACACTAAATGGAATTTAGGTTATTATTACTGCAGATAGAGGACTGTGTATTGAAATTTAAATAGTGGATCAGATAAACTACAGAGATTTGTCTCTGAAAATTACAGTGGATCCGTTTTTTCAATCCACTTCTCTCTGAAACTTAAGGCAGCTGTTGTCTGCCTGCTGTCTTTAGAATATAATATTTTTCATAATCCTTTTAGAGGCCCCTGAATACCTTCTGTGTTTTGCATGGTCTTCCTCAACCTCACCACTTTCTATACCTCATTCCCCATGAGTCCTTTTGCAGTTTATTAGCTAAGCCTGTGTTAGCAGCAAGGGTTGGACAGGTTCCTCTCCCAGCAGCTCCAGGAGTATCAGGTGTCTCCAAGGTGTGCTGGGAGGAGAGACTGAGAGCAGCTTGTGGTTTATGCTCCCAGATTCAGATGCTCTTGTTCAAATCTCTGAACTTCGGATTTACGAGTGGATGCAAAGTCAGTTTGCAGTCAGAGGTGAGGCAGGGTCTGAGCAAAAGCAGCAAACCTGCAGCTCTCAAAATGCATGGAAGTTGCAGTGGAGGAATTTGTCTGTGCTGGCAGATGTGATGCCTCTGGGACTGGTGAAACCTTTTCTATGTCTCAGTGCTGCTCCGTCATCTGAGTGCCTCCTTGGAGGGGACACATCCAGCCCTGGTGTCAGGTCCTGTAAATGTCTCAGATCTTCTGGGGAGCTTGGAGCAGGTGGCACCTGCAGGTCTTTGCATTTGAGATGTCCTGAGCTTCAGAAGGAGCCTCCAGCTGAAGAGTGCTGTGGATCTGAGCTGTGCTACAGCACGGAGGGGCCTGTTGGATGCTCCCTGTGGACTTGGGAAGAGTTCCTGGGCATCCCAGAAATTGTCCCTCTTGGGCAGTGCCCTGCAGTTCTAAATGTCCCTGAGAGCTGAGTTCCTGCAGACCTGGTGATGCTCAGGAGAGCTGCAGGAGAGGAGCCCTGCACAGCCTGGGATTTCCTGCACACTGCAGGGACTCTGCCACATGACCATGGCAGAACTCGAGCAGACCTTGCAGAGGGAGGGGTCAGGCTGAGACTGTGTTGGGGGAAGTGTTTTCTGGTGATTTGCAGGCTATCAGTGCGATAGTCTGAGGTCCCAGCATCCAGTACTGGGGACCTGACCCCAGCATGGGGTGGGAAGTCTTGGAGAAGAATAAGAAAATCTGGAGTTCAGGAAAACCACCTGAAATCAATGAACTGAGACCAGAACTCTTTATTTCAGACATTTTCCAAATGTTTCACATTTTCCAAAACACTGCCATGGCAGATGCTATGGGGAAGGTGAAGGGGATGGATGGGACCAGAGCAGCATTTGGATTCATCCATTGTGCCAAGGAATGCAAGACCACAAAGGATTTTCTGTGTTTGTGTAATTAAGACAGGCTTGTTTGTTATGGTTCTCAACCAGGTTTGTAAAATACTCAGACCCCAGACCTATTTGCTCAATTGTTTGCAAAGTTAGTTTAATTTTTTACCTGATAGCTACTAAGGGGTGGGGAGGGAAAGGGCAGGCTGTAATGATGGTTTGGGATTTTGTTGCAGTTTGATGGTCATTCAAGCAGCAATTTTATATTGAGAAAATGGCATTTTAAAAGAAAACAGGAGATATTTGTGTAATGTTGACTTTGTTTCCACTCATTTCTACATCTTCATTTTAAACTGTGCATCCCCCTCTAATATTGTAGGAAAAAACAGAAGGGAATAATTTCCTGACTGAAGAGTAAGCCCCATGGGCTCTTCCAGGAGTGACATATCCCCAAGCAGGGATATCTGTGTGGCAGACTGAACCAGGTGTATTTGTTTTTCTGGAGACACCTCCATTTGCCTCCAAAGCCTGGAAGCTCCCTTTCAGTGCAGGAGCATCACTTTCTCTGAGCTGTGTTATCACCTGTGAAATAGCCAGTGTTGCCCTTTGGTTCTCTTCATGTCTTGGCCATGAATGGGGCCCAATTCCACCTGCCAAACATTTCAGCTTGCTGGCCCATTTCTGCAGACATCACTTCTTGTACTCGATTTGCATTTTTGATTATTATTTTCCATGCTGCATATTTGAATGTGCTCCTTAAAATCGCTTGGGAGGGCTTAACTTCCCTATACCCCAGACTATATTTTGAATTAACAATGTAAAAAGTGTTGGTAGAAGCTTTGCTCTTTCATGACTCATGACTCTTCATTACTCAGTTTTACTTACATCTTCTAAAGTTTGGATGATTTAAGTGCATTTATGCTGTCTTTGGGTGTTTAATGGCATTTGTCAACACCAACCTGTAATTGTGCAGAAGTTACATCGGGTTTTTTATCATTTAAAACTGTCGTGTTAAGCTGTGTCTTCGTCACATGTGGGGTCTAATGGTCACCATCATTTCATAAAGTCATTTTTGGGGACACCCTGTTTCCCTCAGCCTCTGTGAAGCTCAGGGCACTACTGATGTATTTGGCTATCTGAAACTTAAAAATTTCCCAGGTTCTGCAATGACCTTGTCACTGGTGGTGCTCTTGATCTCTCCAGCTCTTCCAGCACCTCGTTTTTGAAGCTTTGGAGCTTTTACTTCACATCTTAAACTGGATGCAGGCTGTTGGAAAGCAAACACCTTTGGTATAGCAAAGTTTACCTGGAATTTATTGAAGTAATTTCATCAATAAATGGTGGCCATGGAATTTTCAGGTTGTTCTGTAATGCAGTTTTATATTTGTATTGGCAAAATGGTCCTTTCCTCCTTAAACACAAATGTGAAAACATCCAGTGAATATTACTTTTAAGAAACAGGATTGCTCTTAAGTTAGTGTTATTCTTCAGAGCAGTCTGGGGTTAAAAAAGCAGAGCAGGTTTTAAAGAAATAAGCTTTCAATGTATTGTTTTCATTGGAAATGATCAATTGCTGCTTTGGAAATCTTAATGTATATTCTTCAGATATCCTGAATTTGTGTCTTTGTCTTGTGAGGAACTTGAGAGAAATGAATACTGACAAATTATTTCATAAAACATGTGAAATGGCTGTGGATTGACAGTTAAATCTGGAATACTGAATACAGTCAATTTTCCCCTTTGTTCTGTCAGCAGTCAGTTGTACTGTAAAAGTCTATTTAATTTTTTAAGTAGATTAACGGGAAATGTTTGCATTATTTCATTATTGAATTTACTTTCCCAAATAATGGGTCTTTTCCTCAAATATTTATGTGATCTTGAAAATGTTTTTCCAGAACGGAAAAATGCTAAAAATGAATGGGGAACATATTTTGAGTTATTTGTAGTACGTGTACATAATGCCTCGCCTGAAATCACTGTACACTTGCCTTTTGGTGGGGAAAAAAAGCAGTTTGTCATCTGTACTGCCTTCCAAAATTAGATTCAGATAATCCACCTTTTGGAGTAAATGAGCAGCAGATTGGTCTTAAAAATGAAATTTAAGTAAGCTCTTGATAAGTGATATAAAAAATAAATAAGCTAATATGTGAGCAACAGAGAGCATCTCAGTGATAGATGATAACACAGATTACCTTTGTTGTGTTCATAATTAGGCTGGGCTGGGAAAGGAGAGGGAGAAGGAGGCATTAGGAAATGCTTTTGTTTAGTCCTGTGTGGTTGGGTTTGGTTTGGTTTTTGGTGGGGTTTTTTTTTTATTATTTTGTCCTTTTTTTCCCCTGTGATCCATGTGCTCATGTGGCTCACCGTGCACGGATGAGGAATTGTATAGGAAATTTGCAGCTGCTCTAGTTATTCAGTAAGATTTGTATAAGCTGGCACAAGGGACAAAATTAGAGGGAAGTTGAATGAGTGCCGTGCAGTTTATTAGCTAGGCAGCCATAATTTTGACCTTGCTGTGGGTTAAAGGACACAGACCTGAGAAGAAATCTGTTTATCATGTAGGGAATTCATGCCATCCCTGACAGTGTACAGTGAACAAGATGGATGATCTGCCAAATTGGTCCCTCGCATGGGTGAATCAGGGCAAATTTACAGTACGATTCCTGTGCTGCTCCTGATACAGAAATAACATTTCCCAGGGTTTCTGTTCGGTTGTATGATGACCCAGGGTGAGCAGAGAAAAGAAATAGGATTTGTAGGATCCCCTTACCTTAAGGATTTACATGCACCTCTCTTTCCTTTCTGTCTGCCTCTTTCTCATCTCACATAAAGCACTAGGGAAAAAGTCAGATTTTTCGGTTTGAGAGAGCAACTCCAAGTGAGTGTGTCAGGGAAGCTCTTGAGTGCAGCATGGGAAAGCTCCCAGAACCCTGAACAACAGACACCATTATCCTCTGCACTCTGCTCCATTTGGGCCTGACTTTCCTGTGGTAATATTTTCCTTCAACATTTGGGATATGTTTCCACACTACACAGGCTTCATGCTCTGGAATGATCTGACAATATTCTGGATAACAAACTCAAAACCCAGTGGTTTGAAAAAAAAAAACCTCAAAACCCAGGTTTGCTGGCAGTCATTGCCTGATGGGACCTGAGAATCCTCTGTGGTGGCACCACAGGGCTCAGAAAACTCTGGGCTCTGCTGGAGGGACTGGGTTTGGATGGGGTCTGGCCTCCTCCTTGTGCAGCTGAGAGCTCTGTCAGCTTCCTCCAGACAGCTGGAGCCAAACCCACGGGTGCACGAGGCTGGAATCCACGTCCTGAACCCTGGCATGGAGTGGTGGGTGACACCATGGGTCACAATGGGTGGGAGACAGCAAGGAGGAGGAAGCAGCCCCACAGAAATGGGAAAAACTGGATGGAGAAATCACCTGTGCTCCTTATCTCCTGAATTATTCTTGTAAACCACGTTGCCTATGTGTTGTTGCTTTAAAAAAGGTTCAGCCTGTACCCCTCAGATGTCTGGAATCTCTGAATGAGCTCAGTCAGTACGTTCTGTGAGAGATAAATTTATTGGGGGAAAACAACACTTTGTACAGAACCTATTGTTGTTGGCAAATTAACAGACTGGGAAAGCTTTCTTTTAAACCAAGTGTCACAATAACAGATTTGGGTGTCTCCTGATCCACTCGCTATCTTTATGTTGGATTCTCGAACACTTTAATTAATACAACATAATTACAAACTGTATTTTAATCTTGTTATTTCTGGACAAAGAGAATTGCAGAAATGTGATGTGTGTGATAAGAAACAAAACGAAATCAATAACACTCTCAAGATAGAGCATTGTATCAGTTGTAGAAAATCCCTCATTGACAGAACGAAATAGTGGCTGAGTGAGTTTCTTACAAGTCACAGAAGGAGGTTTAAGCCAGTATAGAATGGTAGCTTTAAAACCATCCTTATATAAAAATGTTGTGACAAGCAAAACTGAGATTGCCTGACCAAGGAAATTGCGTGCAAACTTACAGACTATTGCACTTCAGTTTTTCCTGATTTTTATTTGTATTTGTACATCTTGTCTGTATAAGAAATCAGAGACGACTCAAGATAAAATTAGAAAATAATTCTTGTTTTTAAAAAGAAGCTTTTTAGTACCCAAGTCATAGCAAGTAGCATTTTGCATACTTAGGCATTTCTTGAAGTAGGTAGAATATAAATGAGGAGGAAAGTTAAATATCCTGCAATCAAAACATTACAATTATGCTAAAGTGGGGACTTTTTTCTCTTTTTTTAATTACAGAAAGTACTCCAAAGACTTCTGCCAGTTGCAGTCCTGCTCCTGAATCTCCCATGAGTTCCAGTGAATCAGTGAAAAGCCTGACTGAGTTGGTACAGCAGCCCTGTCCCGCCATAGAGACGAGTAAGGATGGCAAATCCCAGGAATCCAGCGAGCCACCTGCGTCCGAATCCCAATCCACGACCCCTCTGCCGCTCTCGGGCCACTCAGCACTCAGCATCCAGGAGCTGGTGGCCATGTCCCCTGAGCTGGACACCTATGGCATCACCAAGAGGGTCAAGGAAGTGCTCACGGACAACAATCTTGGTAAATCGCTTTATTCTCATTTCTTGACCAAATTCGTGTGTGAGTGTTCGTGCTTTTATTGTTAGCTACAGTGGATGTGTATGAGAATGCCTGGGTTTGACTCTGGCCTAAGCTTTAATTTGCTACCAAGGATACCTGATCTTTTTAAACTGGTAGAAAACTGCTTTCAGATTGTCACACTCCACTTCAAATGTCATCACACCCTTGCTCTGCTCCTGGCACAGCAGCCAGGTACTGCTCCCGCCTCCCAAAACAGAATCCAGCAGGTTGTCAGGACCCCCAGAACCCCAGAAGCAGTCAGATCTCCCCTTGGGAAAGGCTGTTTCCCCCACACTTGCAAATTCCAGGCCCGTTTGGGGTGAAGTAGAGGAGCCCAGTATGGTTGGAGAGGGAGATGCACCACAAGCAGGAGCCCAGTGTCCCTGCAGAGCTGAGAGGGAAAATCCAAACTCAGCTGAGGTTTAGATGAGCCTGAGATAAGTGTACAGGGCCACTCAGTTAATTCTGCGTAGAGATGTGCAGAGCTGAGGCTGCTTTTGCCTACAGATGGGGTTTTGGCTGTTGAATTCAGTGTCACGACTGTTTGGAATAACCTGATGTGAGTGTGGGAATTCCACTTCAATACTCTCACTATGCCTCTAAATCACTGGTTCTTCTTGTCTTTAACCCTTGCTTCCCTCCCAAGGCTTTGGGAAATGTTTCTGGGATCCTTTGAGGGCTCTGGCAGGAGGACAGAAAGGCTGTCCCAGTGTTACCTGCTCCTGCTTCTGGATCTTAGCAAGGGATTCATCCCACCTCCATTAGGGGAATGTCTGGTGCTCTCCAGAAGTACCAGTTTCTCTTCCTTCACTACACATAGGACCAAGAGTTGAGATTTAGACTGATGATGTTACTTAGGTGAGAAGAATTTTATTCACATCATCTGAAAATGATGACTGTAAAAGTAAAAACTCCTCTATTTTAGTATGTGAGGAAGCCTTTTTTCATCTAGACACGGAATAAAGTATTATTGTCTTGAAAAAAAAATTAAGAGGGAAAAATACTGGGATGGGGGAGGTCCCAAGTTCTCATTTAATATAATGTGGGGGGAAAAAAAGGAAATGGCCCTGATCACTGACATACCCTGAATAAGATTGTGTTCCACTGAGCCCAGCAGAATTCCTTGCCCGTGGATTTGGCTTGGGCAGATGCTGGTTGCTTGTTCAGTGGAGATAACGTAAAGTCCCAAATCCTGGTATGGGTTTGCAGATCCAAGCCCCTGGTTTTTGGACAAGATGCTATTGAGTGCTTTACCTGCTCTGGTGTTCCAGAGAGGTTTGGAAAAAAAAAAAAAAAAAAAAAAAGTATTTTTGTTTACATTTGCTTTGATGCCATTTTTACTTAGTCTTTTTTATTTCCCATGATTTTTGTTTTCCTACAGTGTGGCTGACAAGCCTAAAAAGCAGCAGAAGAGCCAGGAAATGTGCCCCAAACTCTGCATTAGGTGTGGAACCAGTTTCAATGTCTCCTTTTGTGCCCTCAGTGTGCTAGTGCACCAGGTTTTCTGGTGCACAGGTTTCTCTGGTTTAGGCCATTGGGCCTTGTGAACCTGTCACAGGCAACTGGTGGTGGCTGAGGTGTCCCAGTGTCACCAGCCAGTAAAGAACACAGTTGTACAAAACAATTCTGACTGAGCTGGGCGGGTCTCTCCTCCCGTCACCAGTCGGGGGAATGGCCTCAAAGTGAAACAGAGTAGGTTCAGGTGGGATGTCAGGAAGGAATTCCTCCCTCTGAGGGTGGGGAGGTCACAGCACAGGTTGCCCAGAAAAGCTGTGGCTGCCTCATCCTTTGAAGTGTCCTAGGCCAGGTCGGACGAGGCTTGGAGCAACCCGGGAGAGTGGAAAGTGCTCCTTTCACTGGGAGTTGGAACTGGGGGATCTTCAAGGTCCCTTCCAACCCAAACCATTCTCTGGAGGTTCTGTGGCTTCAGCACACGATGCTGGCAGTGTTCACACTGAGATGCTGCTCTTGTTCTGAGCCCCAAAATTCAGAGTGTCCTCAGTGGTTCCCTGCTGGGCTACATGGAACTCACAGAGGGAGGCAGAGGCACTCAGCTGTTTCAGGATAAGGGATATTGGGCATTTTGTAGGAAGGGTCAAGACTATCCATGAAACCACCACAGTTTTGTCCATTAGGACCTACATCAGTGGGAACAGGCATGAAGGATGGGGAGGAGTTTTAGGAAACCTGTGCTTAAAAATATTCCTGTTATTAATAGTGCTCTGATGATGATGGAGCGTGATACACCTGCTACCTCCCAAGGATGATTTCTGACACCTTCCCCCTTAGCTTGGGAGCCTTTCAGGTGTTTTCTGCTGTCCTGCCATATCCTGACATAAAATAAACAACACAAACATCTTTAGCTTTGTTCTTAACACCTAGAGAACATGATGTTACCTCCTTCCACATTTGCATTTTTAATTTTTAGGCTGTAGTTTGAGGTTCATTTCCTTCAGCAGCACTGCCAGCACTGCTCATTCACAACCCTGTGCAAATCTGTGCCCATATTCCTGTTCGTGTGGCAACACAATAACAGATTTTTAAAGTAGCTGTGTTATCTTGCTAGTAACTGGCAGGTTTACAGGGAAATGGATGAGGCCTTGCTGATGTTTTTAAATACAAACAGGGAGCAGGTTACCCCAGCACTACATGTGATAAAAACATGAAGATAAAATTGATAAATTTTCCCCTGAATTACCTCTTTTGTCTGATTTTCCTGATATTGAGGGTAGTGGAAAATCACTTATTACTCAGGAACTTGAGTGAATTCTGAATGTAGGTTTCTGTTCAGTCTGTAAGAACTGTTTTCAGGGTTAGTTTTGCAGCTTATTAGCAGATTGTCATGTTAAACCCTGTTCTCCTTTCCCCTCTCTGCCTCTCATTATCTCAGCTGCTCCCTCTGAAAGCTTTGCAGACTCACCTGCCCCACATCTGAGTGGGATGTTCTGCAGCTTCTGACTGGTCCCATATTCCCTCCTCTCCCCATACAGGCAAAAAAACCCACCAGGGCAAAAGTCTTGGGATGTTTTTGAAGAGAAGGAGGAGGGGAATCTTGGAGTTAAGCACGGAGGGTGGTCTATAGAGCAGATATTTGCCATGAGCTGTGTCAGGATCAGGGAAGGCTGTGAAGGCAAGAGCTGATGATGCTTTTGCAGGCATGGGCTTGTCCTGCAGAGCTGTGGGGTCAGAAGCCCCCACTCATCCCTGTTGTCCCGTAGGGATCTGTTGGTTACCACTGGCTACAAGTGCTGGGACGTGAAGGGAGAATGTTCTGTTGTGTGCTAGTGAGGGTATCAAAAGCTGCAGATCAGACACAAGACACTGAGGCACAAATTTGGGGGTTATGGAAAGATCTTTGGGTTACCTTGAGATCCCATGACAGCAGCACTTGTATCTTAAATCCTGATGGCTCAGATGACTCCAGGCTCTCTCCTGTAGCAGAAGTTGGTATCAAGGCAGTGCAGCTGAGGAAGAACACTGAAGTGGAGGGGGTTAGAAAACCAGCTGAGAGGTTGAGTTTGAGCTACACAGGCATTTTCCCCAGTCCTTGATAAGTTAGACATTTCCCATATAAAATCAATGTCAGCAATGCACATATGAACACTGTACACTGTAAAGCATTTGCAGATTTTACCCGGCCAGATGACAGCACTTTGTAAGAGAGCTAAAATTGAGTATTCTTAACTAGAAATACTGTAGAGATTGTAAAACAAAAATTGTATTGCAAATTCTGATTATCTTTAGTGGGTAAGACACAGTTAGATTCCCACAGATAGTACAGCACAGAAATTCCATACGTGTTTCTGTGAGGACATTTATACGGCCATTGCCGAAGGGGGAGGTTGCATTGCTCTTGGTTCACTGATTGCTGGAAATGTTTGGATTGCCCTGTTGGAACAAAGCTGTGGCACTGCCCTCCTGCATAAGAGCTAAGTAGCCTCACTGCTCTCACTAGTTGCCTGCTTAGCTAGAAGTTCAGTTTATTTTTCCTCTCCTCATTTTATTTTTTGCACACTGTTTCACTGTAAGGTCCCGCTCCCCAAACATGTCGAACTCCTCCCTTTATCCCAGGCAGATCCTGAGGATTAAACTAAAGCTCAATATTTACCCTTCTAGTGGGGGGCAGAGCATTTATTCTCCTAAATGTTTCTTCTGGGTTTTGAAGCGGTTCTGAAGTAAGAATAATTGAGGAATGATCTCGTGTTCTTTCCCGTGTCTCGGCTGAGCGAATTCATGCGCTTCTCAATTTCGCATTAGGTCAGCGTTTGTTCGGGGAGACAATCCTAGGGCTGACACAAGGCTCTGTCTCAGACCTGCTGGCTCGCCCCAAGCCCTGGCACAAGCTGAGTCTGAAGGGAAGGGAACCCTTTGTCCGCATGCAGCTGTGGCTCAACGATCCCAACAACGTGGAGAAGCTGATGGATATGAAGCGCATGGAGAAAAAAGGTAACCGGGAGCAGAGTGCTGACTCACGCCTTCCACTCTTCCCAACATCAGCCTGGCTTTTATAACCCTCCATAAATAGTGGAGAGGCAGCATTGATCCAGTCTTAGGAGGGTTATGCAAAAGGACTTCACGACAGCTTTTTTGGAGCTTTTATTTGATGCTTGCTCGAGCAGATACGTCTCAAAATAAAAAGAAAACAAAAACACAACAAAAAGCCAACCCCAAACTCTAAATATTCACCAGCTGCTGGGGAATCATTGCTGTTTTCTCCTATAGATTAATTTCTGAGGCCCTGGTGTATCACTGATAACTTGCCTTACCAAATGAGAAATGTGAGTTTGGGAGCTGGCTTTGCGTTATTAGTTAATAGTGCTGCAGCTGGTCACAGATGTTGGGCTGGAAGAACTATGCATTGATTCCTGGGAAAGCTCCTTGCCAGTCCTGCGCTGATGCTTGCTGGGAGGAGAGAAAAATGCAGCCTTTATTACAGGGTAGTGCAGAATAATGATATTTGCAGCCTTTATAGGGAGGAGGAAGATGATTGTGTTAATACAATAAAATTTGTGTGTTATGCTCACATAAAACAGGGTCATGGGGATGGACCTGTGAGTGGTCTGAGTTGTTACTGGGTATTTTAGCAGGGAGTACATCCTGCAAATTTATCCAGCTCTCTCCATTTAAAATTCATCACTAAAACCCAGTGGTTATTCAGCGCCCTGTTTTTAGTATGTTCGTGTGATTTTACAAGAGAGACTCGTGGGCTGCCATTATCAGCAGTTAACTAATTAATGATATATACATCTCTGGAGCTACCCCTTAATGATATTAGCACAGACATCATTAATCGTGTACACTGAAAGCTCTGCTGTTGACTGATGTTCTGAAAGCATTTACACATTTGATCAAGAACTTGGTGATTATATTTAAAATTGCAGTGAGGGAGCTTCTGGGAAAATTATAGTCTTGCAGGCTTTTAAGAAGAAATTCAAACCCTTGTCACAGTAACTAGTATAATATAAAGCAGTGCAGTATCTTAGCACAAATCGTGTATGATCTTCCATGGGGAGTAAAATCCACTTGGGTTTCCCACTTACAACTGTAAACCAAAGGGAATCGTGAGGGGGTTTGCTGTATTAGAAGCATGGCAGGAATAAAATTGTCAACTAGCTGGATTTTTATAGCCTCACAGAGAATATTGCCCATAATGCAGCAAAGTAAAATAAAAATAATTTAAAAGTAGCACTGACAATATCCTTTCAAAACTATTTTCTAAACTGGATTCTTATCAAACAGTGAGCGATACATATGGTCTGTAGATGGCATCTGAATTGAGATAAGGCCATAAATCATTGAGACTCTGCACTGAGCTCTGAACTGTGCAAGTGCTGTCCTCAGAGCAGAGCAGAGCAGTCTAAAGTGAATTCAGCCCTGTATTTTCTGCAAAATCCTTTCATGCAGGTAAGGATCCTGTGATTTAACCTTTTAAATTGCTCCAGAGCCACATTAAGAATTTAACTTTCCCTTCAGCTAATGTCAGTTAAAGAACAATGCGACTGGGTCTGCTTCCAGTGAAACATTATTATCAATTATTTCTCTGCCACATTTTATTAAGGGAGTAAATTAATAATTATGATAAAGGTGAGCTGCATATCTTTTTTTTTCTGTTCCGCCAGTCTGAAGTTTGTGCTATAAATGTCCCTTTTAAGAGGTTCTGAAAATTTGCAATGTACATTAACCAACCTCTTTGGAGGGAGCTGGGGGTTCATGCTCACCAGGCTGAGACATTCTGCACACCTTTCCTGCCTTGGAAGAGTTCATTCCTCTCATAACCTCCAGGGTGTTGGGCTGCTGGAGCATCACACTCCTCACAGAACAGCACTGCTGTCAGAAGAAAATTGAATTCCCTTTATTTCCCCATTATTTCACTTTTTAATAATCTTGTTCAATACCACATAAGGTAAAAATTATATTAAAAGGGGCTCTGTTTTATCTCAGTGGGCAGCTGTGCCATGGTGTCTGTGGCATCCATAGCTGGGCACACGCTGGGGACCCTTTCCAGAGGGACACGTGGATGTAACTCAGGCAGCCTCAGACCCACATCCAGACCTTTGCCCAAATTACAGCTGGGTTTCCTTGTTTTTCTTGTCTCCTGAGAAACAGAGGTTGGTCACAGACAAAAATCAAACTTCTCCAAAAATTAAGTGTTTGCAACTTGGATTCCAGTTTGAGCCTTGCTGTCACTGCAAATGTGCTGAATGATCTCCTTACGTTGTCTTAAGGAGCACATATGTTTAAAAATAAAACACGCAGCACATATGTTTAAAATAAAATTTGAAATTGAAAAGCTTTTAAAAATGTCATCCCAGTTTTCAGAGACCATTAAAGCCTGAAGTCTGAGTCCTAATTCTGCCTTTGGCCCAGTGGAAATTTGTCCTGATAATATCCTCCAGAAAACAATTGTTCTGACAGAACAGTGGGACATTCTCCTCTTTATTTGTATTTTAATTAAATATGTACTTTTATATCATTTGTTCCATTCACATGAGAGCAACCCAGCTCAGCCAGTGCACCTTTTGTGATCCCAGTGTGAGGTTACAGGAGCAGAGGAAGGAATGACATTTTTCCCAAGCTCTCACAGCTCTGGATTGTCCTTTGCTGTTTAAGACAGGAGCTCTGCCCTGCCTGAAATCGCATCCTTTGGAGAGCAGACAAAGGGAGATCCAGCCCATTCTGGTCCCTGAAACTCCAGTTGGAGGTGATCTGAGCACCTTTCACACCTCCCATGCCAGGTTCTGTTTTGTCTCGTGGCCTCCTTGAAGCTGCTGCCCGTTGCTGAGGTGATCGATGCTGTCCTCCAGCCTCTTGGTTCTGCTGTGCAAGGAAACTTGGCTGTAATTTGCATGTCAATGCAAGTTGGAAATAACACCCAGGAAGGAGTTTTGAGATTAAACACCCTATAGTAATATGAGATTATCTTTCTGGAATGATTAATTCCATAGTTGAAGGTTGTAACAGTTCCTTGAAGGCTGCAAAAATAAGGCCAATGGGTCACCTTGAAATAATGCAGATTTTTTTGCAGTTTTACATCTGGTTGGAAAAACTTAAATAGGTGGATTTTTAAAGGAGATTTATTTAGAAAAAAAAAACCCACCACTTTGTTTTTTATGGTTATTTCAAACGTGTGCAGGACTGTATCACGTCAGAGTGATGGATCACGAGCAACTCACGTTGTGTTCCGTATCAGTGATCTTACACAGTAGGCAATCCACAGGTAATCTGTCATATTCAGGAAAAACAAAATGTGGGCCATGCAGATACCCCCAAAGGTTACAGAGAGTGTTCAGAATTCACTTCCATGATAATAAAGCCACAGTACCAAAGGTCCCACTGGAGGCACCATGCAGAGGGCAGGGTGCTGGAACCCACTGGAGCCAGAAAACCCAGCCAGTCCTGGAGGGAGCCCTGCCAGGAGATGCTGGCTGGAGTTTGAACACTGCAGTTTATTTGATTGCACTGAATTTTTATTCATTGTGCAGCCTCAGCCTGAAGACAGAGCTGTAGGGAGAGAAAAATTGAATTTTTGAAGAATTTGGTTGCTGACCAGTGTGACTGGCCCCACAATGTCCCTGGCTCCGACCAGAGCTCCTGGCTCCTGGAGATTTAATGCCTCCTGGATTGATGTCAGGCTGGTGTAATCTGGAACTTAATACCCGAGGTTATCAAATTGTAGCTCTGGAATACATAAACTCTTAAATATCTAGAGGATATTTAACAGGCCATTAAATATTTTATTGACAAGATTCATCTATATTTGCTGTTTTCAGCCCCCTCATTAGCAATGCTTGTGCACGATACTGCCAGGTGCAGTAAATCCCACCTCTCCATGCCCAGTGTAAATCAATCAAGTCAGTGACAGCCTTTGCTGGGACTCCTTCCTCGCAGAATTTGCCAGGATAATTCACTCCCAGTCAGGGAGGAAAGTCAGTGGCAGGATCACAGGCTCTTGCCATCAGCCTCACTGAGCCCATCAGTGCAGCGAGAGCTTTCTTAAAAGTGTCTGTGTTTTGGAAGGAGCTTTGTGTAGGGGAGGAGGGTGCTGGGGGGTGGTTTTCTTTCATAACCTGTCACTGCCACAGCAGAGAGCTGTAGGGAAAGGCAGCAAACGCCTGACGGGCTGTTCAGCCCATCCCTGGCATCTGCGGGCTCCAGGCGCCATCGTGTGTTGGAGGTGGCTTGGGAAGGCTGGGAATGCTGCAGCTCCACTTCCACAGTCGTATTTTCCTTC
>VYZR01067725.1:5066-15066 GCA_013400675.1 Oxylabes madagascariensis
AAATATGGTTTGAAAAAATTGACTTGGTTTAACACTGCGGGAGTGGGGGGGAACTGAATTATTTTGACTCACCAGTCAGAACACATCAATTCATTTCAAATCATCCTTCATCTAGAGACTGGAAGGGTTACCTCTTGCTTTTAAAGCTGCTTATGTTTGAGCAATTGCTATTTACCAGAATGCATGCTTTATTTAAAGAATGACCAGCAGTAATAAGGAGACTGTAAATGCTAGGATTGTTGGGATGAGATGGATTCTACAACAGGAGGGAGAACCTTTGTTCTTAAGATGGGGGTATCAGGTTT
Source organism: Oxylabes madagascariensis (assembly GCA_013400675.1). Lineage (NCBI taxonomy): Eukaryota > Metazoa > Chordata > Aves > Passeriformes > Timaliidae > Oxylabes > Oxylabes madagascariensis. Next base: position 5,372 of record VYZR01067725.1, read on the forward strand.
GTGTCTAAAGGTCAGCAAAGAAGGGCAAATCTCTGAATGGGTCATTTGGGGCTTTCTCCTTCTCAAAATTCAGTCATCAAAGGACAGTAACTGGTAAAGTAATACATACAGAAGGTCTGAAAAGGCCAGTCTTTGTGGCAACTGGATTTATTAAGGGCATGCACAGTCCCTGCCTGACTGTGGGTTAACTTTTCTCTGTAGGAAGGCAATCCTCTGTCCATCTCTTTCTGCAGGACACCAGGTATTGACCTGGGGTAATACCCAAGTGGACATGATTCAGCAGAGACTTATAAAAAATGGTGATCTTGCAGATTTTTCCTCAAACCTTGGCCACTCTGGGCTCTTAACTTTTTTCCAACAGTGCTTTAGCTTCCTTTCACTGTAGGCAGTGCAACTGAGGTGAGCTGTTTTTGGCATGTGGGCTAATCAAACAGGGATAATTTACCCCAAACTTAGATACTTCACTTGGTTAGCTGGGCTTTCTTTTTAGTCAGTGGAGGGAAGCAGACTCCTCTGACAGTGATGCAGAGCAAGAAGCAAGTCAAATTGCTTTGACTCAGCATCTGGATATATCACAGGAAGGGCTCTGGAACGGCAACTAATAAGCCCCATGGAAGAACTTCACTTCTACTCATGTAAAGGGCAGAGTTTAATTCTCAATAGGCACATTTTGGTTAAATGGATGCTAGAAATTAGACTCCTCTTAGTTGAAAACAACACCAAGAAAGAAATTCCCACATAACTAAAAATGTTTTTCCTTAGTTTTTAACCAGCAACTTTTTGTTTGGCTCCTCCTGAGGTACACAAGCATAAACAAGGAGCTGAGAATGGAACAGTAAACAGAAAGAACAAGAAAGGAGAGAAGAAGGGGAACAAAAGAGACTGGCCCACAAAATGCAGTTTTCCTGAGCTGCATCCATCTGGAAAGAAGAGAGCAGTATGGAAAAGGAAGCAAGCAGTGGGCTAAGGTGACCTAGGCAGATGGTTAGGTCAAAGGCCCACGGACCAAATATCGATGTCTTTCTAGCTCAGACAATTTGTACTATCCCCTCGGAATGGATTTCCTGACTTTATGTTATTTCATTGCGTGCACTGGAATAAAAACACCCATGGGCCTCCTCTGCAGGGAAGTCAGCAAAAATCTGTCCACTTCCATGTGCATTTTAATACCTGTCAGCTGACTCACAGCACCAAATAAAACACAGGCATTCCGAGATGACAGATGGATTTGTTGCCCTGGAGGATTTGGGATCCATAAACCAACAAATGGATTCACTCATCTGTAGAAGTTGTTTTTTCATCTGTGACAGCTATAATACAGATAACATTACTCATTCAAGGTAAAATCCAAATCAACATAAGAGCCATCCACAAATCCTGGGATGCAGTTTAGTGGAAAGTCTTAAAAAAGCCCCTTACATAGGGCTTAATTGTCTCTGGAGCAGTGGGTGGGGCAGTGAGCTGGACCTCGGACAGCAGGACAACAACTTTGGGTAATTTGTATTAACAGCAGCATAAATTTCAGGAAAGGCAGGTTCCTTCCAGAAAGGCCTTGACAAGATTAGCTGCTTAACCAGCTTCATTCATGGCATTTCAACAGCCTTAGAAGGCTGGACTCCTCCTGTGGCCCCACGTTCACAGTAGTGAAGAGAAAAGGAGGAGCAGGCTTGCCAGGAGCAAATTTTCAGGATGCACTGGCAAAGCAGACCAAATAAATGCACTTGGGAAGAATGAAGTTGTTTTCAGCTGAACTTGGCTAAAAGTTTGCTACATAATTGGGTTGAGGCTAAAAGAAAATTTGCAGGTGAGTCTTTACCTCTTACATGCACTAAAATAAACGGCAGTGTAAAACGAAGGTGAATTTCTGCTGTTCTTTACTTATATGTTGCCTGGATCTTACCATTTCAGAGAACACACTGGCCAGAGCAGGACAGCAGAGTGAATGAGGTATAATACCAAAACTATTTAAGTTTAACACGGCACATTCTTCTGTAATACAGCAGACACAAGGGTTCTATCACAGGATGAGCAGAAAATACAGCGGTTCATGCCCAGGGGAACACAAGCACACAGAGCTAAAAGTGATCTCTGGAGTTGCCATAACCACCCCATGTAGGCCAGCTATGTAATCTGACAAACTTCTGGAACTCATTCTTACAACTCCTTAGGTTTTCTTGATAGTCATTTGCCCGGGAAGAAAGCTATTCCAGATCCTCAGTGCCCCGATGAGTTGGGGTATTATCTGCCTGAAACAGAAACCATCTTTTCCTGATGAATTTTTACTGCTCTTAGGACAGGACAGTGATATTTAAACCACTACTGCAATAAAAAAAAAAATAAACAGCAGCATTAATCATAATCACAAAAGCATGTATTCATCTCTCACTGGCCATATAAAATACAGGTAGGGCCTGTCTGGTTTTATTTATGTACTCAGAGGTTCTGGTATTAAACTGGGCTATTAACGTCGAGCTCGGTGCCGGGGGAAAGGCCAAAGGGTGCTTCTGCCACTCGGGGGGGGATCAGTGGGACCGAAACAATGACCTGTAATAACCACTAATGGCTGGGCCATTAGGCTGATGAGGCACGGATGTCAGAGACCAGGTGCGAATGACACGGGGAAAGGAGTGTGCACTAATTGCCCTATTCAGAAAATGTAAATGTGCTTCCAGGCTCCTGACAGCAGAGGAAAGCAGGCCACCGGCCCCAAAGCTCAAGGAAGGCGTGGAATGATAGCTGGAAGAGGCTTCCTAGGTATTCTCCAGCCTAGCTGCCTGCTGGGCATCTGCTGCTGGAGCATCAGGAGGTGGAAGCATGGCCCTTCCCCAGAGGTCCAACAGTCTGTCCATGTCATGTCAAGCCGTGCCATGCCACGCCACTCATTTCAAACCCTTCCCTACCCATTTCCTACTTTACTCCTTGTGTGTAGCCACGATGGGCTGGAACCTACCTGTTATAGATGACCTAAAGTAATTTGTGTTTTTATTTTATTCTGTAATATATTGTTAAAATAAGTTGAGTCTGTGTTAAAAATTTAAAATGGAAAAACCTTGGAGCTGACAAATCAGGCTACGCCACCCCTTCCAGTAACTGAAGAAGACGTGTTTTGCAATTTAATAAAGGAGGAACACCCTGCAACTCAACGGGAAGAGAGGCATTTTAGCAACTGAATGAAAAGCCATCCAGAATAACTACTCAGCAACCGTTCCAGGAGACACCTAGCCCAAAGGAATAGGTGTATCCTTTGTCCTGATTCTGGACATCAGCCACACTGATAACCGAAGGACATCTTTTAGCCATGATTCTGAGGAAATAAACCCAGCACACATGCTAGTGAAACACACCTGCAACTCATAATTCCAAGCATCCATGCTTTCCTGGAACGCAGTTTACCAAATAATAGCTTTCCTGGAACTCAGTTTACCAAAATAATAGAAGAACATGAATACAAGATAAGGCAACATCAAACAAGGAGATGAAGAATCTCACCTCGAAGAAGTGTATAAAAATAGACTCTGAAACCACTGCATTTGTGAACCTAGGGGGACTCTGCAATTTGTACTAAGTCCGTGTTTCACTCGGTTCCAACCCTGGGCTCGAAGCTGATTTAGTTTGTGGCTCATTTAAATTTCTGATATATCAATTGTCCAATAAAACCTTTTATAATTTTATTGGCATTTAATTTATACCTCTTCCAGCCAGGGCTGCCTTACCTTATCACGCAAGTATCCAGTTTTCACACAAGCAAGCGACACACTCCTGCTGAAATGATGGGACAGCAGGGGCTTGGAATGACCTGCCCAACCATCCCAGAAAAAGTCCCTGTCACAACTGCCTAATGCAGGGGTATCCTTAGAGACTCCTTTGCCCAAGGAACCTCCACAACGGTTCTGAAATCACTCCCAGTTAATGACAAATCATATGTCTGCAAAAAGCACTGTGCTAGTGCAGTATATCAGAGTGACGACTCTGACAAAGCACAGTTAGATTCATCTCTCCCAATTTTTTTTTTTGTAAAGGTTGTGTCTGTGGATCATGGATGTTATTCTCCCAAGTAGCAAATTCTAGGGCAAGAGGAAATGGCCTCAAGTTGCACCAGGGGAGGTTTAGATTGGTTAGGAGGGAAAAAATAGTCCACTGAAGGGGTTGTCAAACATTGGGACAGGCTGTCCAAGGCAGTGGTGGAGTCACCATCCCTGGAGGTATTTAAAAGACATATAAACGTAGCACTTGGGAACATGGCTTAGTGATGGACTTGGCAGTGCTGGGTTAACAGCAGGACCTGATGGGATTTGATGATCTTTTCCAATCTAAGCAATTCTACGATTCCTCCTGCCTGTTGCAGAGCAATGTTGAGACAGGGTAAACTGCATTTGGGAGTGCAGACTTTTCCTGTGACGATACTGAGGGTTTGGCTGCCTAGCAAAGAGAAGAGTCTCAGGCAAATAGCTGGAGTTAAGTGAGGAAAAACCCTTCCCGGAAGATAGATGTGACACAGTGTAAATGAAAAGACTCATTTTAAGCATTCAAGTGTGTAACTTCTATCATTCTTATTAGAAAAGCATCAGGCATAACTCCACAGCCATGGATGAGCTCTCTCTCGCATTGACTACCTAGAGTTTCTGACTAACTCTGGAATTTAAGTTAAGAACCACTTTTTTTTGGTTTTGGACTTTTTGGACAGTCCACCAATTTAACTACATTGGTCTTAATGCCCAGTTGCAAACTCTTAATAGAGGGAACAGCAATATTGCTGTATCAGGCTATTAAAGTCTGCTTTAAAGGAAGAAAATACATTTTCTCATTAATGTAGAGAGACAGCTAGGGGGGAAATTCTCAATGACAAATTTCTGCTGTACCTTGCATTTGAAGCTGTAATCTTGCATTATGCTGAGCTACCATCCAGTATTGGAACTTGTCCATTTTCATATGACAGTGATGGTAGATTTTGGTGTGGGTATGTAAGAAGAGGGAACTTTAAAAGCCATTTACTGCCCCCTGTGTAGGAAAGCTCTGTAAATCATGGGAAAGATGGATTTATGTGGCTATTCTCATGTGGCCACAAAGTATTTCAACTACATGCCCTACACTGAGTTATTCTTATTACTTGGTGTTAGACCTTGGGAGGTCACTGGCCACTGGGACTCACCTAAGGCAGCAGTGGAAAGAAATGTGTGAACTTGTACTGCTTGAACATAGGGACTGAGTCCCATCCTCACAGCTATTTCATGGCTCCTTAATCTTTGGCCATTAGATAGGAGCCCCCAGGGTGTGCAGAGTGCAGTCAGAATTTCTTCTGCCCTTGTCAGAACTCATGGGTAGCTTGTCAAATGGCTCCCCACTGTCTTCTTGTGGCCTCAGAAGCCTCTCTTTTCCTTCACCTCTGCTATCATACAGAGTGGGGCAGGCACTGTCTCAGTCCTGGCACTGCTCCCTCATCTTCATTCTTCCTTCCAGGCTGGATGTTACAGAAAGAACAAAATGCTCCTCCATGTCAGCCCTGTCTTGTGCACTATTTGCATAACACACTGTACCCACAGTCACGGTCATATGCAATGAATATACAGCAAAATTGTATGTACAGTATTATTCATATCAGTTCTGTGGGACCAATGAGTAATGACACACACACATCCCCAGAGGCAGAAGTCCCACGTGGTGATATTTCAGCCACACCTGTGTATCTTCAGACTGCTATTTTCAAGTACTAACAAAGGATTTCAGAGTCCAGCAGGAGGTATGGATTGTTGGTATGGCCTGTTGCTTGAAATAATCATTGTAAATTAATTTGTCATCATTGGAATTCTAATCTGCGTGTTGAAAATTAACAGGGTTATTTCCAGTCTGGGGAAACACAACAAACATCAGAATTTAGCTGAAAAGAAGTTCTGACTCTCTCTCCTATGGCACAGCATGAAAAGTACCAGTTTACAGCAGAAGGGTTTCTGTTTTACGGCATTGTAGTGATATAACACACACACACATAACACACACACACATACACACACGCTACTGATAATTAGAAGGTCAAAATGTTTTGCTGGTTCTAATCTCATAACACTGATACCTCTATTATTTATTACTAAAACACATCTGATGTACTAAAGGAAAATAACACTTGTCAAAACCTACCTTTGCATCTCCTGATGTATTCTGCATGCTTATTTACACTTGTTTTTCATTCTGAAGCATCAGTCTTATATTCTTAAATTCCTTCCAGACAACTCTGGAAACCATGTGAGGAGCTCAGAAAAAGGTTCCAGGGCAAGAAGAATGTCACTTGTAGAAGAATATCTATGGCTTCCTATAATCAAATGCTTAAAAAAGGGGAACACCTACAAAAGCAGGAAAGAAAAGGAGATAGCAGGGGAGAAAAGGGTAAACTGCATTGCTTAGTCTTTGCAGTGCAAGCCACATAACAGCGAGAAGAAAGATAACTGATGGGCAGTATTTTAAGGCATATTAACCCAATTACTAGTATATTTTTACAATCGTAGCTCCAACATTTATCACACTGCATTTATTAGACCTCTGAGCTAGGTTATGTCAAATGAAACGCTGTGAAACTACAACATTTCATTAAATTGCTGCCGGAGCAGGGTATTCAATCCTGATACTCTAAAACCACATGATTTTTATCAAAATCTTCGGAAATTGAAGCAATCACTAAAAGGTGTCGGGAAATTAAAATGTTCTGTCTCAGTGGAAGAGATACACTCCTTGTAACATATATCAGTGGGGTTTTTTTAAAGGCACATTACTATGCAGAGAAAAGGCATCAAATACAGGAGACATAGTAGATTCTAGAAAAGTCAAGCTGCTGCAATTTTTCATATTTAAAAATAGCCTGTAAGGGCAAAAGAGCCAAGTTTCTTTCATAATTTGTTTTGGGGGTATATTTTTCCCTATTCAGTACTTGATGCTGTGATTGATCAGGTGTCTACAAAAAAGAAAATCATGCAGGATTTATAGACAAGGCTGCAAAAGCAAAATGAATGTTTTCAAACCTAGTTTCTCTAAAGTCTGACACATTTTATGTACCTTTTATTATGGCTTTTGTTCCTGCAAACAAACATTCTATGAGATTAAACGACATTTGAAGTGGTGCTGAGAGTATGAAAAGAGATGACATAGTTTGAATAATTTCTTATAGAGGCTTTGGCTTAAAATTCTATATTTACCTTAAAATCCTATGTTTTCCTTTACCAGAATGCCCTAAAACATAACATCCGTAGCTGAAGGATTGCAAAGATACTGGCAAATCGGAATCTGTGTGATTCTGTATTGCCTTACATATTGCTATTGAGCAGTACAAAATTAGTTCAAAGAAAAATGAAGGCATTTGAGAATAGAAATATTTTATAACTACACTATAGTTGTTCTATGCTGCAAGGAAGTAATACTGGTGTTCAGTGCTGTTTTATACATCTCAGGGAATCCTGTTTTCCCTCCAGATCTGGTTCAAGGAGGCAGTGGGTACAGAGGAAATGTAGGTGTAAGGAAATGAAAGAAGGAATTGTGCCTCCTAACTTTTATTCTTGCATGTTAACAACATACGTTTATGTTCATCCTACATTGTCCTTGCCAGCAGCCACCCACACTGCTGGGAACAGTGAGCGGGGGTGATATGCTGGGTGTGCAGAGCCAGGGTGATATTTTGGGTATGCTGAGCCAGGGCGATGTCTGGTGAAGTAGTTGGTGAAGGACCATGATGTCCACAGCTCTCTGCAGATCATCAGTGATGTTCTAGGAAATTATATAGGGTTGCAGACACAGATTAAATCAATGAAAAAAGAAGACCAGTGAGAAGATTTCTGCTGTAACTTTTGGAAATGCTATTCAGACCACCAATAACTCAAGTGATTTCTTTTACCTGTGAGACAAAATCAAGATCTTTGAGCAGCTCAGAAATAAGGCCCCACTATTCTGCTAATGGTTTGTTGCCCCAGAAAAACTCCATCCCTCACTACTTTTTCAATGTTTCTCTTCTCTCTGTCTTCTTTGCTGCCTTTTACAAGTACAGCACTGTCCAGGAACCAACCTGTAAGATCTTCTGCAATCACTTCCATGGATATGTTTATGTCTTTAAGATTTCCAGTGATGACTACCAAACTTTAGAAATAAAGTATTTCATTATTGTTTAAGTTTTAAACTGAGATACAAAATAAAAAGTGTGGAAATGTCACTGTTATTGGGTAAAGGTTTATGAGATATAGTAGTGGCTTCCAGGCTTGTGTACTAAATTCGATCTGAACTGTATTTGCACCAGAGGTTTTACAAGAATCATCTATTTTAAAGTGATGTCCAGGCAGGGCTACCTTTGCCATTACACCAAAGACCATAATGTTCTACAATTCTGAAAGCTTGGAGAAGATTTACATTTTTATTGGACAAACAAGCCATTGAGCCACAGAAAAAGAGAGTGGATTTTTTTTTAAATTGTGCCCTCAATTTTGTTTATTGTTCCACATTTTGGCTTGCCATTCTGGTGTTCATGTCACACACCAGGTAAAAAACTACATCAAACTATTGAATTTATTGCTATTAAGAACATGTTCCCTGCTATTCCTGTATTTTAAACAGAGGTCAGCTAGCTCACAGTAATTATCAAATTATTGATTTACTGGGCTAAAGCTGTTTTTACAATTGCTTTAGAGGTTTAACAGTGTTGTATTTCTTCCACATCTGTACTTGATGTTATCCCCTACTGCACTGAATGAAGTCACACTGTGTGAAAGTAACAGTAGTGTCAAGACTGTGGCAAACCAAAATTAACATTGTACAAGTAAAGACAAATACTGCCGAGGCGGTAATCCCCTGTAGTCTAGTCTTTTTCACAAAATTCATTAAAAGATGCCTGACGAAGTTAGCCTTTTAGCATCCTTCCAAACACCATATTAAGTGCTGTTGGTAAAGTGAGATCAGGTAACCAGTCCCCAGGTGCCAGCTGAGCAAAGCACTGCTGTGCTGGAGTTTACCCTCTTTAATGAACTGGCACTGTGCAATAAGCACGGTGGAAAATGTAAAGCAATTTGCTGGAAAACACCTGTAGGAAGTGGTACCTATTGTACAGAAAAAGGTCAGTGGCATCAGAGGACAGAGTGCTGTCTGGGGGGTTACCAGTTCCTGATTTCTAAACCTGGCTCTGCTTGTGCTGGCCAAATCCCTTGAACAAGTCTCAGGCTGACTTCTGTCTGCAGTAGCACTTCATGTTAATTAGGGATCTGAGACAGAAGCACCAAGGATTGGAACACAATCTTCCCGTGACAGGGAGCACAAATAACAGGAAGTAAAACAAAATCCAGCCAAAATCAAACACTGTGTGCAAAACCAGGCAACAAAAAGATCAGAAAAAAAGAAAAAAGAGTGAATCAGCTCTTTCTGTGCTACAGAGTTTTAAATGAAGTGTGTTAGGAGTGGTGAGAATGCGGTGAATCCAGCAGGGAATGAGTCACAGGTAATACAGCTGAGACTTCTGNCCTGGCTCTGCTTGTGCTGGCCAAATCCCTTGAACAAGTCTCAGGCTGACTTCTGTCTGCAGTAGCACTTCATGTTAATTAGGGATCTGAGACAGAAGCACCAAGGATTGGAACACAATCTTCCCGTGACAGGGAGCACAAATAACAGGAAGTAAAACAAAATCCAGCCAAAATCAAACACTGTGTGCAAAACCAGGCAACAAAAAGATCAGAAAA
>VYZR01067732.1:0-19384 GCA_013400675.1 Oxylabes madagascariensis
CCTGCAATATCACAGACTCCGGATATATTTTAAGTTTCCAGAAACAAATTTCTTCTTCAAAGACCTTAAAATACAAGTATTTTACACAGTGGATTATGAATCAAGCTCAGAGCTGATTGAATGGCAAAGTCCACAAATGCAGTATATGTGCACACATCCCAGAAAACAGAACCAAACACTCTGCAAAAAACATCTACTTAATATTTTTGGGTCATTGGAAGGAGCTATGACCTCAGTACCAGACCATGATCCTGCACTGGACCCTCCAATGTCTTTAATTCCTTGAAAAAAGAAAGCAAGTGCAGGAACAGTTCTGTGTATAAGCACAAGATGAACTACATGAAAGAAACATAATATTTCGTTGGATTAACCCCATCTGAGCTAAAGTGGTATTAGATAGCAATTTAAATCTTCACCTTAGAGATAAGCAAGACTCTTCATCGTGGCTCTAGCTAAATTGTACCTTGCTGCTGGTTACTCATTGCTCCACCATTGTGGTAAAACCTGCAGAAATATTATGAAATATTCACACATAGCAGCACTGAAATACATGCTACCTGCTTCCATAATACATGTCAAATTTTTTCCCTACCAGTGCCCCACTGATTTACAGGGCTTTCATAGAGACCTTTCACCTTACCCCCTACTCAAGCTTCTAACCCTTTTGGTTTGTTTTCATAAGTGGCAAGTCTTCTTTTCTCATTGTCAGAATGTGGCATTCAAGCATGCAGTGAAATATTTTGCAGCCTCTCTCGATCATAATTCATCAGTTTGTTGATAGTCTTTCCCACAGCTGATTTAACCCTTAATTGCTTTCATTTCTGTGGAACAGAAAGTTTTAAAACATCAAATATCTATTTTAGACCATTGATCTTAGTGCTGTTGTTTTGCTTGTAAATATAATCAAGCAAAAATCATTTGTACCTAAGCAACCCTATCTTTCAGGTTTGTGATCTATTTCTCAATCTTTCAAAACAATGTTTCAGTTAGAGTTCCCCAAGCTTAGATGCTAAAAAGGAAGAACTTTTATCTTCTTTCAGCATGAGAACCCAAACATATCTCACATAGTCTCCCACCCTACATGTTAGTACAGCTTTTCCTCGCTGTAAAATGAGAGGTCAGTCATCCTGCTGTCTGTCTTGCCTTGGTGATCTGCTGCAGACGCTGTCAAATTGTATTTGGTCTGGCAATTAGTAAGTGAACTTCAGAAGAATTTCTGTCTTTTTTGCATAGTTCACTCACAAAAAATCACCATGGAGTCTTTTTTTTTAATTTTCAGTCACACATACTTTCCTATCAGGCTTTATAAATGTCAAGCTTATTCATAAATTCTTAAACAGAAATAATTTCAAATCCTTACTACTTTTCACTCCATCCCCCAGTTATTGGCATAAAGCTAATCAAAGATCTACTTTCCACACCTCTTGATACTTTGATTCATTTTATTCTCAAGATCATTTTACATTATCCTGAGTTCTCACTTTAATTCATTTGGTTACTAATTTAACCTCCTCTGGTAGCATCCTCCTTTTCCAGAAATCTGGCTGCTTTTCTGGTATTGAGGATTGAAACTTTATGATTCCCCTGTCTCCTTAGTAAAAGAATCCTTTTTCCACAACAAAAAAAACTACCCCTCTTACCAAGCGAGCTGCTCATTTGCAGAATGCTCTCTCTTTACTTTGGTTTCCCTTCTTCAGAAGTTTCTCGAGTTCTCTTGGTTTTAACCCATCCCCCAATGTCTGTACCCATCACCAGCAGATCCGCTGCCTCCCAGAGGCAGAAGCCTTTCCAACTCTTCATTCCCATTTCCCATCATCATTCTGGAAAGTGCACAGCCCTTTTATTTGCTCCTTGAAAATATTTTCCCATGCTTTTTGGCACAGAATTGCTAACAGGATCTTTTCTCTTTAGCCTGCTGGAGATCTCCATTTAGACACACTCAGTTGTGTTGTAGGCTGGGCTGCCAGCCAGCCACAGGTATGTCACCTATAACTGTCTAGTTCAGACAGCCAGCTAGGTTTTCAGCAGCAGCTTCTGCTCTTTGCATATTGGAGGTATGAAAATAACAGGGCTACCTCCAATTACGTTCCATTACTTTTCCCCTTTGCCAGGATGAAGTGAAGGAGCTATAAAGGAGAGTTTTACATGACTGGCTGAACTTTAAGGCAAATTTCCTTAGACTTTTCTGCGGCCACAGGAAAATAATAAATCCCTTTGGGAAATGATTGAGGCACATAAATAACAGTCCTTAGGAGAGCAGTTCTTAGAGGCATCCCCTTTCCAATGGCATGGGCTAGACAGACCAAAGGAAGGTGCCTCCATAACACACCAGTTGCACCAAGTGCCAGGCAGGAGGAGATCTGGATAGCTATTTCACAGCCACTGCTGCCTGCCCTGAGCTATGTTGTGTGCTTGGTTGACATACTGATGCTTCAGCCCGTGTTGACCAGTGGAAATATCCTTTTTGGAGTTTCATTATTTCAAAACTGGTGCGTCCTCCATTTCCTTATTCAGCAGCTCTTTAGTCATTTAGTCATAGCATGTGATATCTGCATTTGTTCTTCCAATTTTTTCTTTCAGTATGGTCAGTGATTTGTATTGTGGATAGAGAAAATCTTTGCTGGCTTCAGGCAGGAAAAATAAACCAATGAAACAAACCCAATTATGGGCAGTCACTGTTCCATCTCAAGCTATTGTATACAGAATAATATGTGGGTCACTTAAAGCAAATTATAAATGCTGTCATATACTATTTTCTAAATAACACAAGCATCCCAATTACCCAATTTGCTTATGCTGCTGTCCTGCTCCAGCAGCATGTTGGCAGGAGGGGACTGTCCACTCCAAAACAGACGATGACCTCTGTCTCCAAGGTCTCAGCCACACAGACTCACAGATGTGCCAAAGTGTCATCTGCAGGATTCTAATCATGGGAAGAACAAGATGAAGGCAGTAAAAAAAACCTGCACACAACTACAAAGAGGAACCTTTTTAATTAGTTACCCCTCTCCCAGAAGAAGTGCCTGAGACTAAAATGACAATTTTTATAAAGAACCCAACATATAAACAGAACCAACTAAAGCTAAGTATGTAATCCTGTGGTGCATATCTCACTTATCCCTGAGGACTCATAAGTGAACATGGAATAAGAGTAAGAATGAGAGTAAGAATAAGAGTAAGAATAAGAGTAAGAATGAGAGTAAGAATAAGAATAAGAATAAGAATAAGAATAAGAATAAGAATAAGAATAAGAATAAGAATAAGAATAAGAATAAGAATAAGAATAAGAATAAGAATAAGAATAAGAATAAGAATAAGAATAAGAACAAGTGATTGGATCTGTAGGATCCAAGAATCCACAGTTTTCAACAGTTGACACCATTCCTCAAACAAAAGAAGACCAAGCCACTTGTCCCTGGTTCCACTGGCTTTATCTGAAATTGCAAATACTGAATCTTACAGAAGAAATCAAGAGTAGAGGGTTCAACGCCTACTTTCAGTCACCACATTTGACAGCCCCACAAATCTGTATAATAACATTTTTGCCATAAAATACACTGCACTATTTTAACACTCAACATGTTTATGCTTGAAGCTGCCTCTTGAATTCCCAGGGAGGCATTAGAAGAAAATTAAAAAGCACAGCCAAAAAATATAACCACAGTCAGCCCCCACTCATAAAGTTTAATTGGAAAGCTGATATTAAGTATGCATCTTTATTACATTTTGAAACAATGAATAATATATATGTTGTTGGCTAAAGACTGAGCTGTGAAGAGTGAGTATATTGTTTTATTATTCAAACACAAGTGAAAGTGGATTGTATTTTCAATTCATATGGGCACCACTTCCTGTGAAATAAATAAATACATCCACCAGCCTCAGATGGTGATTTACATGCGCAAGTACCTCTAATCACAATCCTAAAAGCAAGGGTGGAAAGAACAGTAGCCAAAGCTGTTGCCAGGACAACTTATCCCTGGATTTAGCATTATCATGAAGGGAAAACCTACAAGGAATTTAATTAACCAATACCTCAAACTTGCCTCCTGCCAAGCACTGCCTACACCCTTTTCAATCCCAATCCCTCAGGAATGACTGCACTACTGGTGACTGCACCCACTCAACAGAGAAGCAGCTTGGGATATGTCGGCCAGATTCCGTACAAGCCAGCGTGAGCCTGCCCCGTGCCCTGGCCCACAGCAGGAGACACGAGCCAGCAGTCATGCCAGACTGGCTGTCAGCCTGGAGCCAAGCCCCAGCTAATGCATCCTACAATCTAAGAATTATAGGATTGTCTATGCTGGAAAAGATCCTCAACATTATCAAGTGCAACGGTTCACTCAGCACTTCCAAGTCAAACACCGAACCATGTCCTTAAGTGCTACATCTACACATCTTTGAAATAATTCCAGAGATAGCGACTCCACCACTTCCCTGAGCAGCCTGTTCCAAAGTGTGACAATGCTTTCAGTGCTGGAATTTTTCGTAATATCCAATCTAAATTCTATCTCGTTTTCTGTTAAAGAATATATTAACCTGAGTTTTACATTTCAGTGTTGTGATCATGCTGCTCTTGGTGAGCTGAGTGACTTGCATCTGTCACTCCCTGTAGCGTAGATTTAATCTCAGACACAGAATAATTTAGGTTGTGATGAACCTTAAAGTTCATCTAGTTCCTCTTTGCCCTGTAATGGACAGTGACACTTTTCACTAGCCCAGGTTGATCAAAGCCTCTTCCAGCCTAGCCTTGAACCCCACCTGGGGTAGGGCAGCCACAGCTTCTCTGGCCTGTTCCAGTCCTCACCCCTCTCACAGTCAGTGAGTTTAAGGAGAAAACAGACTATCAGATACATTTGGTTCATGCATTTGGTTGGATGGCAGACAAAGATGTGGCAATATAGACAGGACATCCATGCTTCAGCTACTCCCCACTCCCTCAGACTTCTCTTACAGACGGCATTTTGATGGGAGATGACAGAATTTCTCTCATAATTTGTGGACAACCTCACAGTCCTCCTCAAGGCTTGGACTGCCTGATGCCTGCTGTAGCTTTGAGCAATCTGCTCCAGTTGATGCTACCTGAGTTAGCAGTTGGCAAACCACTGGGATCATGGTGTTTTAACCCCAGGGCTGATGCTTCAAAGCAGTCATTCTTTTATTTTTTTCCCTGCTTAAAAATAGTAATTAAAATTGTTTTTTAATTGGAAATCAATACAGTTATTAAAGTTTTAAATTGTGGTGTACAAGAAACGAAGTTGTTTATCTTAACGTTTAAAAAAGGGATTTAAGAAGGCAAGCATTAAAGCAGCATCCAAGAAAGTTTTCAATTTCAAGAATACCATCAAGCAATAAATCAATAAATGGAAGAGAAACAACAGAGGTTTGCATGACTCATGCAAGAAAAGAATAAAAGAAACATCAACAGGCTTTCAATACTTAACTTCATTCCTTTCTGAGGTTTGTCATACAGTCATGTTTACATTATATGTTTTTGTAGTCTCTCATTTTTTACTTCCCTTTCAAGAGAAGTTCAAGAGATGAAAGCATGAAACAAATACTCAGTATTACTTTATCAGGCCAAAATCACAGTACTGTCACATCATCACTTCAAGTACTGCCTCATTATCAAAATGGAATTTTTACAGGCCTGTGTGTGATTAATGGCTTAATCTTTGTCATGCCATAACTGGCAAAGATAAGGACTCAAATATTTTAACATTTTGTGTCAGGAAAGCTTTGGTCAAAAATTTTTAATCAAAATTCTTTTTACTAACATAGAAGCCAAGGATATCCAAGTGGGATACTGATATCAAAGCTTATGTAATACAGGTGTTATAAATACATCTTCCACAAAACTGCCAATCAACATTAAAAAGCTTAGTCCTCTATTTCACTCAGCTCTCTGAAAAACCCACCTGCTATATAAATAATGAACTCTTCAGAATTAGGAGATTTTTCTTTATGCATGTTTGGATAATGCCTAACAGCACAATAAAGCCGTGGTCACCTCAGAAGCCTCTCTGTGCCTCTATAATATAAATATATAATCATAAAGAATGAGTTGTCAGAGAAAGAGGTCATGGATCAGCAGAGTAAATCAAACTTTAACAGCCCATCAGGGCCAGACTGCCTAGCAACAAAACAATTCATCATTAAGAAGTTTTTGTGCTTTATTATAAATTTAGATTTAAAAGAAATGTTGAAAACCCTAGGTCAAATTTTGGTCTGTTACTTTGGTGCAAACCAAGAGCAATTTACTGAAGTCAATAGAGCTGCTATAAACTGAAGTGAAAATAATTACCTCTACATATTGTGAAAAAAACTTATTTATGCTTTAAGTATAAGGAGCGCATACTACATTTTTGAATGTTTAGTGCTATAGAAATATGGCTATTTTCCTAAAAAAAATATTGATTTGGCTTTTTTTTTTTTTTTTTGTTATTTACAATTCTTGTGCCACAGTCATTTCAAACATATATAAAGCAAAATGCGTGGATCTCAAGTGATCTGAATGAGTGATTATATCAGAAAGTTAAAACCAAATCAACAAACCTTAGAGTTTAAATTAACATTAAACTACTCAAATTTTATAAAGAAATAAATAGATATTCCAAATAAAAACATTTTAGACTTTACTAAATGTCTTAACTGACAAGAATCCCTTTTCCTTCATATTTTTTTTCTTCTTCTTCTCATACACAGGAAGGGATCCATCTCATTTGTACTGCATATGACACCAATTAAACTCTTGCCTCGAGTCTGCCTTGGTCCATGCAGACATCTCTCATCTTCTGCACAATCTTTGAAAAGTAGCAGAGCAGATAAGTTAAATTCTTTTATTAAGTCATAGTAATTTTCAAGCAGGTTGAATGCTCAATTTCAGAAATCTGGTCACCCTATAAGACTGTCCTTTGTCAGAAGAAACACTATTGAATTTAGTCTTTTAAAACCATCAGAGGATCATGCCAGCTATGCACCTTTCAATCTCCTTTCCTTTTTCCAGTATCACAAGATGATTTAGGAAGCATCCACCTCTTTCTTCGTAGAATTTCATATATGGTTCTTGCAAACCTCAGAACCAGGGATGTCTGATAACTTTCACATCCCAACACTGTCTCTTATGGCTTTAGGTGTTGCTGCATCTTAGCTGACAATATCAGATGTGGTACTCACCTATGTCTGTAGATTTTTAAGGAGGATTTAATATCAATTTTTTACTATGACTTCTGACGAATTTTCTGTAGGTTATGGCTCGGTCATCTGGAAGTACTCAACTGCCCTCTTTCCTTCTCTTTCCTCCTCTGCAAAAATAACAATAAAATAAAACAGACTTGTCAAATGCTAATGATTTTCACAGTACTAGCTCAGCCAAGAGGCATGAGATGGCCAGTTGCATCTTATCTTTGATGATGTCATATGGGCCAGTTTGATCAGAATATAAGTTGTGTTTGTCTTTCCAATTCAGATTCCAAAGACCTGGTAAGCTCTTGAGTAATGTCAGAAAACAGACATCTGATTAGACTGATAGATTTTGTAATGTGAGGCTGTTCCAAAATCTGATAGGTTGGGTGTCATTAGTGCTTCAAATGCCAGATTTTTAATCGTAAATGGAAGGTTATCTGCATAGATTAATAGTCTGTGGGTGTCTGGCTTGTCCTTTTATTTGCTTTTTGCATCCAGTAGTGTTTGTTTATGTTTCTAGTTATGAGACAAGTAATTGTATTTCTCTGTATACTGTTAGCAGCAGGGGTTTTACTATCACAACAGATGGGGATGTGTACAGATCTTTGATTAACATCCCAGACTTATTTTACAAACCCTATGTTTATTGAGCCTGTAGCACTGACAGTTGAAAGAGATTGACTTTTTTTTTTCTTTTCCTAATATTGTGTCATTGAGAATCACCAGAAGTTAGTATTACAGAAGACCTATACTGGTTCATATACTAAGATATTTTAAAGCATCTGAATTACTTAGGAACTTTAAGCTATTGCGGTTTTGTGAAACTTTACGAAATTAAACATTCAACCTACTTGAAAAATCTGTAAGAATTGATAAAAGAATTTAAGTCAAAAGTTATCAAAGACTTCTGTGAATTTTGAAAAATATCCAAATGTAACTGAAGATCACTCAAATTAGGCAGCCAGAACCATAAAGTAAACAAAGCAAAAAACCATGGGCACATGGAGACCAACTTAGATGGTGTTTAGGTATCCGTCTCTGGAAAACTTGATCAAAATCTAAAGTACCAAGATTTTTCCTGGGACTTATATTTCACCAAGACAGAAAATCAGTACCTTTTTCTATCTTGCAAAGCATCCCAATAGCACAGAAAGTTTTAGTGCTGTTAACACACCCCATCAATCTGTAGGAGCCGTTGCAAAATCCATGGGAGCTTCCTACCCTCCCTCTCGATCTCAGTATGAAATCCAGTAATTTCAGCCACTTTCACTGAAAAATATAACCAGAATAGAGAAAGGATTATAGGAAGAAGTTTTTAGAATCATATCCCAAAGTGTTTATTTGGGTTATTCCCTTTTTGAATCACATCTTCATACTGAAGTCATTTAAATCCTTATCTCCTACCTCTTGTGACTGTGTCCAACCAATAGGTTTTCTACCAGCTGTGAAGGGAACAGGAAAGGGAAGGTGAGCAAAGAAAGGGATAGAGAATGGAGATAAGAGTGCAGATCATGGATCTGCTGAGCACACACAATCTTCGCTTTCTCTACTACTCTGATATTTTTCCTTGAAATGTCACCAAATAAATTCAGCATAGCTTTTATTTTCTTTAATTCTTCTCTTCCAGACCACCCAGATCAACACTGAAATAAGCAACAGGGAGAGAAAGCTGTCACAGGATTCTGAGTACAGAGGTCCTTTTTATAGGTGGCAACATCCAAGCCAAAACCCGTAGGAAAGGAAGAAGAGTAGTAAAATAACTTGGAGGTATTTCAAAGCAGCGTGTAATATTGTTGAATCTACACCATGGAGCTTATTTTGGAGAAATTAATAGAATTAGTGCCAATGATCCATTTCCCTTAAGGGGTAATATCTGTGGCTGATTTATCTCTAAATATTTGTTACAACCAGAACCATCCACGTTACAAAAGCAGATCCCATGTGAAAGTTTTGAATCAGAATACTTGTAAATTTGCTCTTCTTGAAAAAGGGGAAGAAAAATGTATTCTCATTTTACAGCACATTAAAGGGGATTCTCTTTGAACTTCATGATTTAGGAAAAAATCAAACTCCTCTACATATTTATACCTACATAAATATAATCAAACAAAAGAGAGTTACCTTTTCTATCAGCTTAGATGCTGAATCTCTGTTAAAAGTTATTCATGGCCACCATCAAAAGAGACAGATATAATCACGATTTTGCCAGTTTGACCCTACATAATGCTTATCTTTCCTCAGCAGGTATAACCCATAGACAATTGTTACACATACAGATCAGAAAGAAAGATATCTGGGCAGAAAGAAGTTTGGGCAGAAATATGGCCTTAATCTTCTGGAGACATATTGTTAGGGCCTCACAGATGGAACCAGAAATCAATATGTGGCCAAGTGATTCAAGCCCCAAAGCTTTCTGTTCAGGAGAACCCACAGACAGCTCTCTAAAGCAGATGCTTGCTGAGACGTGAGCTCCATTGGTATCACCAGTCAGTGGGAGGAATTCAGTTGCCTAAATACAGGCACCTAATGCCACCAGGATATCCCACTTGGCTTCCAGCTGGTCTCCCAAAGTGTACAGCTCTTCTTTAAATCTTCTGCCCCAGCTGCCAGTCCTCTACAGTTGTGACAGCTCCATGTTAGTGGGACACTCTGTAACCTTGCCAATGACAGAGGTGACTGAGTTTTAAAGCTGAATCCCACTCTAGTGCTCCACTGCCTGTAATGGAAGCTCATGTAGACTCCTGCACATCAGCCTGGAAATCAAACCTGATTTCCTTTTATGACAAGGTAACCCACCCAGCTGATCAAGGGAAGCCAGCTGATAAAGATGTTATCTTTATGGATATCAGTAGAGCTTTCCATACTGCCTCTCACAGGATCCTCTGGACCAAATGTCCAGTACACAACTGGATAAACACACCCTGAGATGAGTGAGCAGTTGGCTCATGGGTCAGCACAAAGGGTTGTGATCAATGGGATGACATCAGACTGGAGACCTGGGACCAGTGGGGCTTCACAGGGCTCCATCCTTGGTCCTGTGCTCTTCAATATCTTCACTAACAACCTGGACACGGGACTGGAAGGGATTCTGAGCAAGTTCACAGATTATACAAAACTGGGGGAGCTGCTGACTCCCTCAAAGGCACAGAGGTCCCACAGAGAGATCTCACAAATCAGAGGACTGGGCAATCACAACCCATATGAAGTTCAATGAGGGAAAGTTCTGGATTCTGCACCTGGGATGGGGCAATCCTGGATCTACAGACAGACTGGGGAATGGGAGGCTGGAGAGCAGAGCCATGAAAAGGGACCTGGGGGTCCTGGTCCAGGACAGTTGGGCAGGAGCCAGCAGTGCCCTGAGAGCCAGGAGGGCCAGCCCAGCCCTGTCCTGGGGGCATCAGGGACAGCATCACCAGCTGGGCAAGGGAGGGGATTGTCCTGCTCTGCTCTGCCCTGGGGCGGCCTCACCTGCAGGGCTGGGGGAAAGGTTTGGGTGACACAATGTGAGAAAGACATTGAGCTGTTCGAGAGTGTCCAAAGGAGGGCAACAGAGATGGTGAAAGGCCTTGAGGGGAACCATATGAGGAGTGGCTGAGGTCACCTGGTCTGTTCAGCCTGGAGAAGAGGAGACTGAAGGGAGACCACATCACAGTCTCCAACTTCCTTGTCAGGCAGGGCAAGAGGAAGGGCAGACACTGACCTCTTCTCTGTTGACCACTGACAGGACCTGAGGGAATGGGCTGAATTTGTGTCAGGGGAGGTTTAGGTTGAATATTAGAAAATGGTTCTTCGCCTAGCATGTTCTTGAACACTGGAACAGGCTCCCCAGGGAAGTGGTCACATCACCAAGCCTGACAGAGTTCAAGAAGCATTTGGACAATGCTCACAGATACATGGGATGGTCTTGGGGATGATCCTGTGCAGGGTCAGGAGTTGTACTCAGTGGTGCTTGTGGGTTCCTTCCAACTCAGCATGCTCTGTGATTCTGTTATTCTGTGATCAACATTTGAATGCTCTTAACTCTGTGTCTACAGTTCCGCTTTATACCCTAAGAACAGGGAAAATCTTGGACTCTGTGTGGCAGAAGTATTCTGTAGAAGTTGTCTCACTAAGTACCCAAATTAACATGACTTCATTGATGGAGTTTGTCCTAACTGGAATAGCCCAGCTTAGAAATGGTTGCTGTTAGCCTGACTGGAATTTATGACTATCAATGGCTTTACTGGTTTTTTGTGGCTTGAGTACCTCTGTACAGACATCTATCCTGCCTTGACAATCCAAGTCCCGTGGTCCCAGGCCCTTGCTTTGGTTCTGTGAAGAATTGCCCTGTAAGGCTGTATTAAACTTGATCAATAAAAAAGTGGTCATTAAGAGGAGAATTTCAAGAGAAATGCACTAATCTATCCAATTATTCAGTGTTGGAGTTCATGGCTGTTCTACACCACTCAGTGGTCCTTTTTTGTTTTCTTTACAGAATACTTTAACCTGGGTGTATACCCCTTTTAGAGCTCCCTAAATCCAGCTTCCTTGAAATCATTCCCTCTCATCTCCTCTATTGTTGTGTTTTCACTGCTTGCATTTCTTTTCCGTGGCGCTTCTTTCCTTCAGCAAATCTGAAGGGAAGCAGAAGCTCTGAAGCACATTAGCTTTGGCTCATTTGAGTTTTTTCACCTCTGCTCCTTACCCTCCTACGGCTGCAGCTCTGTGCCAAGCGAAGGAGAAGGAGAAGAGTGGGAGGAAGAGCTATTAGCATACACTGCAGAACAGCTGTATTGACATGCTCCAAAGCACCGTGTTATTTTGGCTGAGCAGGCTGGAGCCAAGATGAATGTATTGTTGCACGGCACGGACAGTGAAGAATCTCGTCTAACTTCTGAAAAAGCCCGATTCTGTTTGATTTCCACGGCAGCTGTTGTGTGAGCTGCAGAATAATTCAAGCTCAGACAAGATACTGAATCAGAGTAACGTTGCTAGCTATCCTATTTCTTCACAAAGTAAGGTTGACTCAGAGTTGAAATCCAGATCCTGCAAAAAACAAGGTATTTTGAAAATTATTTCACTTCTAGTCCTTCTAGAAAACTTTGAAGCTGAAAGACCAGGAAAAGCTATAAGTTTATAACAAATTTGCACAATGTATTGGGAAATATAAGGCTGGTCAAAAACTGATCAGCAGGAAAAACTCAAAAATCCCTTTTTGGTCTTCATTGCAAAATGCTTGTTTGTTAGCAAAGAAATAGAGTAAGAGGGAATGCAAGTCATAAAGTGCACGATTCAGATATTTACACAGAGGTGTCCAGAGCCTCTGTGTAAATTTAGATACCACTGGCCTTCAGGTGCTGCTACAGAAAGCTGACTCCGATATAACTCGTGGCTTATCTCTGTGTCCTGTGCAGATTTTCTAGGATTTGTTTAGGCAACAGTACTACCGATTTTGGTGTGATAGAACTCAGGAGGTAATCTGTATCAATTAAATATTCTCAAATACTGGTTACTTCAAAAGTCTCATTTTAGGAACAATAGAAAGCACAAAAGAAGGTAAGTGACTCTGAAAGCTAGAAAATTCTCCCACTTTTCTGCATTTGGGCATAACCCATTATCATTTTTTGAAAAATATCTGAAGATNCTCTGTGTGGCAGAAGTATTCTGTAGAAGTTGTCTCACTAAGTACCCAAATTAACATGACTTCATTGATGGAGTTTGTCCTAACTGGAATAGCCCAGCTTAGAAATGGTTGCTGTTAGCCTGACTGGAATTTATGACTATCAATGGCTTTACTGGTTTTTTGTGGCTTGAGTACCTCTGTACAGACATCTATCCTGCCTTGACAATCCAAGTCCCGTGGTCCCAGGCCCTTGCTTTGGTTCTGTGAAGAATTGCCCTGTAAGGCTGTATTAAACTTGATCAATAAAAAAGTGGTCATTAAGAGGAGAATTTCAAGAGAAATGCACTAATCTATCCAATTATTCAGTGTTGGAGTTCATGGCTGTTCTACACCACTCAGTGGTCCTTTTTTGTTTTCTTTACAGAATACTTTAACCTGGGTGTATACCCCTTTTAGAGCTCCCTAAATCCAGCTTCCTTGAAATCATTCCCTCTCATCTCCTCTATTGTTGTGTTTTCACTGCTTGCATTTCTTTTCCGTGGCGCTTCTTTCCTTCAGCAAATCTGAAGGGAAGCAGAAGCTCTGAAGCACATTAGCTTTGGCTCATTTGAGTTTTTTCACCTCTGCTCCTTACCCTCCTACGGCTGCAGCTCTGTGCCAAGCGAAGGAGAAGGAGAAGAGTGGGAGGAAGAGCTATTAGCATACACTGCAGAACAGCTGTATTGACATGCTCCAAAGCACCGTGTTATTTTGGCTGAGCAGGCTGGAGCCAAGATGAATGTATTGTTGCACGGCACGGACAGTGAAGAATCTCGTCTAACTTCTGAAAAAGCCCGATTCTGTTTGATTTCCACGGCAGCTGTTGTGTGAGCTGCAGAATAATTCAAGCTCAGACAAGATACTGAATCAGAGTAACGTTGCTAGCTATCCTATTTCTTCACAAAGTAAGGTTGACTCAGAGTTGAAATCCAGATCCTGCAAAAAACAAGGTATTTTGAAAATTATTTCACTTCTAGTCCTTCTAGAAAACTTTGAAGCTGAAAGACCAGGAAAAGCTATAAGTTTATAACAAATTTGCACAATGTATTGGGAAATATAAGGCTGGTCAAAAACTGATCAGCAGGAAAAACTCAAAAATCCCTTTTTGGTCTTCATTGCAAAATGCTTGTTTGTTAGCAAAGAAATAGAGTAAGAGGGAATGCAAGTCATAAAGTGCACGATTCAGATATTTACACAGAGGTGTCCAGAGCCTCTGTGTAAATTTAGATACCACTGGCCTTCAGGTGCTGCTACAGAAAGCTGACTCCGATATAACTCGTGGCTTATCTCTGTGTCCTGTGCAGATTTTCTAGGATTTGTTTAGGCAACAGTACTACCGATTTTGGTGTGATAGAACTCAGGAGGTAATCTGTATCAATTAAATATTCTCAAATACTGGTTACTTCAAAAGTCTCATTTTAGGAACAATAGAAAGCACAAAAGAAGGTAAGTGACTCTGAAAGCTAGAAAATTCTCCCACTTTTCTGCATTTGGGCATAACCCATTATCATTTTTTGAAAAATATCTGAAGATGATATAAATTTAGTTTGAGATCTCAGTCCAATGGAGTGTAGTGTTGCTTTCTTCAGAGACCAGGCCAGCTAGCAAAAATCCAAGTTTTTAGACTGCTTTCACCAATGTACTTTACCCTAACTCAGGGAGGAAAGCTTAACTACTGTTGTCTTCAGTCTTCACAGAAAACACCAACAAAATCACTTTATGGTGCTGGCAGTAAAGAATTATGCCACATTAAAATGGACAGAGACCTTTAGCTGAGTACTGAAGAGATCTTGGATGTCATAATTTCAGGTTTCTCTTCATCAAGACTGCAACCCAATGTGTTTTAATGACTTGTAATTGGTGTGGCAGTTAGAGACTATACTGAGCTAAAATTTTATGCAAATATTGTCACATACCTGGAAGCTCACAGATCCTCTGCTTGCATAACACAAGCCCATATTGATTAGGTTTTTTTACAGCCTCTAAGTCTTTTGCTCTGAGCGTATCCAGGTCAAATGCAGATCCAGAAGAGCTCATTAATGTTAGATCACAATACTGATGATGACCATTTATCAGATATTTGAGCCAGAGCTATAGTACTCCTGTTTGAATAGAATCATATATTACTCCAAAACTAGACTTCTTTGGTTTATTAAAGTAAGGGTGAAATTATGTGCATTTATTTGTTTATATGTGAATGCTGAAAAATCATTAGTTGTGCTGGTGATTATTCATTTGATAATATAAAACTAATTTTGACCTACACCTGGTATTAAAAATTTTGATGTTTTTACTGTATGAAAGATTAAAATGCAAATATTAGTTTAGAACAGTAAATTAACTTTTTGATAAAGAGGAATAAGGCACAAGCAACTGCCTTTCAAATGTTTCATTTCAATGATTTCCAGATTGATAAGTATTTAAAACAGATACACAATAAGTCAGAGGAAAATTAAAGTCTTTTTCTCTTCTGTGAAGCTATTTCTATTTCTCCTTCATGGCCATGTTTAAAACAGAATCAAAGAGGCTTACCTATTTCTTTTGTTCCTGTTCTGCCAGAGGAACATAGAAATAGACATTACAGAGGAGAATCACCACATAGTCTTGTAATTCTTCACAGACGCACACATTCTAGCATGGTGGCAGCTAAAATTAAAATTCTCTCTAAAAATAATCCTAACATGCATTTTTGGGTGGGTGAATTTTGCTGCATTAAGCTCTTGGAGAGTTTATGTTTACATTAATTTGTTATTTCCATACCAAGAGGCTGAGGCAAATAATACTGAAAAGGATTAGAACACCAAATAAATTGTTTTATCCAATCTTTATGAAGCCATAATACCCTCTTGGCCAGGGAAAAAAAATACAGCTAAGAGTGCTCTCACACAATTTTGCTGGTAGTTCAGGCCACAGGAATACTAAAAACTTACAATGAGATTTATGATATTAAAAAATAGCATTAAGATCAAAACTGTCAATTGCAACCTTAAATATCCCAGCATCTCCCAAGATGCCTAGTCCTGAAAGAGCACTCTTTAAGAGTCAACTCGTTTTCTAATTAATTCAAAAAAATCTCCAACGCTTCAAAGAGACAGGCTCTGTCTCTGCAAACATGGGCCCTCTACTTGTTCAGCTATTATTTGAGCTACCTCTTTGGCTTCTTACCCCTATCCAAGAGAAAAGACTGCACTTTTTTGTCATGAGAAAACACCTCATAATCCCCGATGAGTCCTCTGACATGTTCCTGAACATTTCACATTAAAAACACAATTAAATTACCACATTTTAAATACCCCTTTTTTTTCAGAAGTCAGTCCTTCTTTGAGTGCAGGGTTGGAGTAGATGATCTCGTGAGGTCTCTCACACTCAAAATTTCTCCGTTACTTTATGATTTTTCAGGGATGCTTGCATCTATCTCACAAGACATATCCTTTTGCCAGCTGATTGAAAACTTTGAAAATGTTACTGAAAACAAGACAAAAGCATGATAGTGTAAATGCCTTACTTATGTATTTTCATAGCATGTACACTTGAATTCCTTCAGAGTGTTAACAATTCCAGATTTCCTATACTGCAATACTTTTGGGGGGTGTAATTATTGCAACCATGTAATGGTTTTTATACCTTTAAATTACCCAAATATACTCTCGATCTGAATGAGCACCATAATTCTAGAACTTCTCTGTTTTAGAGTACAGAAACATTTGTGTCAACACAGCAAAATCCTAAGAGACCTATCTTGAAGGTGAGCATCAAAAACTGTCAGATTCTCATCTTATACTTCAGTTGCCTAATACACAAGGATCTGCAGGTCTTTCTCATGTGATAAGGGACCTGATAGGCCTGTCTTCTTCTGAGAAAGAGGAAACTGGGTCTGTAGAGTACAGTAGCTGCAGGCCAGGTAACTAAAACTCCCTGAACAGCACTCCAGAACTTCTGTCCATGCAAACAACTTCTCTTTGTGTGGGTCTGAGTTCCAGATTAGGACATGTAAATGTAGGTGCCTGAATATGACTGTCCAGTCTCCATGTCTAATCAATTCAAACTGAACTCTAACTCCCTAAATGGAGGTATCTGATGCCATTTTTAATGCTCGAGAGTAGCCAAGTCCTACAGGTGAGATGGGCAGATCTAGCACAGTCTGTGGGACCTGTGGCTTCTGGCAAACGAAATGCCTTCCTTTATCTCACAGAATCACAGAATCACATAGAATCACAGAGTGAACTAGGTTGGAAAAGATCTTTGAGATTATCAAGCCCAATCTATGACCTAACACCTCCTCATCAACTCTACCATGGCACTGAGTGCCACGTCCAGTCTTTTTTTTGAACATGTCTCCAATGACGGGTAATTTCTATTGTTAGGAAAGTGATCTGAGCCATTGGTTATTCCAGTCAGTGATGCCTCTGGAGTGATCTTGTTCACTCTAATGAAGCACATGTTGGTGTGAACTCCTGTGGAACTCCACAAACCAGACTGCCCATACCTCCACTGACCACAGCAAGAGCTCAGACAGCTCTAAATTAAACCCTTCAGATACTCAAACATAGGTGTCTTAATGTACATTGAATCCCACACTTTATGTAATTTCCCCCAGGGAGACAGTGTCTGTCATCTTCCCAAAGCTTATGTCACATCTGTCCTTAAAAGTAGCTCAATGAGCATCCTAGTGTTCCTTGTAGGAATCGTAATCATGTTCATAAGAGAAGTTTAAGAATTAGCTGTAATTTCAGCTTGCTCCAGAACCCTTTCAAGTCCATGAGGGTCCCATGAACTTCAGTTCAAAAATCAAGAGCTACAAGGTCACTTCTTTTTAGAGACCTGTGGATGGGTATTAGAAGACATAATTAGCTGCAATTGAAGCATAATGAGTATGGGAGGGAGAAAGAATCTGGCCTAAAAACTTGTGTGAGTTCTTAGTCCTTCATAAGAACATGTGTAGAAGTATCAAAACCCTTCTGATCTGAGAGGATAGAAAAATGGAGGAAGCTGCTTCTCATTATTTCTTTCTCTCATGTGCTTAACAGTAATTACATCCTTTAGTCTAACCTTACTCTAGTCATGGTTGTCAAACTCTTCTAGAAATAACAAAGATAACCACTGCTCAGCATTAATTTTATTCCTGCCCTCTTTTTTTTTTTTTTTTCCTATGCCTGTGGTTAAAATGAGTTTCAGTAGTACTATAACTGATGGTCATGCATAAAATAAAAGTAGAAATTATTGGTACAATAATCTTAAAATTCTTAAAATTTCCATTTCTATACCATAAATAAGACTATTCTTTTCTTCCCTCTCCCATATTCTGCTTTGTAACCCTGTTCTATCAGCTGCAGAAACCAAAAGAAGTAACTATAGTCCCTTTTAGAAATCCTGTCATTTTCATTTGTTCATCTAAGAAATCCCTGAAGCTAGGCCGCCCCTAAAGCTGACCGAATATCTAACTGTAGCCCAAGCTCTGCTCATGGTAACCAGACCTAAGACAAAAGGAAAAAACTTCCCCTCATACAATTCAAACCTTTGTTTTACATTAGTGGTTTACACAAAATGTAGGAATTCTTACATCTCCATTATTATCTCAACCTTAACCATAGCACAGTCAGAGGTGACTGTTAAAGGTGACATTAAAAGCTGACATTAAAAGCTGACAGTCAAGCCCTGAAGATAAAGGGTTATAACAATATTGTCTCTGATGTAAAAGCAGAACTGTTTTTATTTTCTTCTCTGTGCAGTCCACCATACATTTTAAAAATATTTTCGTGGTCACTTGTTTTATACTAACTGTAACCCTAATTTTAACTCTGTTCACTGCTTACTTTCCAGCCTTACGGTCAATTTGCAGAAAAAATTGGAGTCACTTGGTTCGTATACTTGTTTTATTTCTGCAGTCTAGAAACAGTACCACAAAATTTTATTTCTTCCTCCCTTTCTGATTGCTAATACTAACCTTAGCCTTAGCTGTGGATGTGAATTAAAATGATAACTATGATTCACTGGTGAGGTAGCTTGCCCCTGGCTGGATGCCAGGCACTCACCAAAGCCTCTGTGACACTCCCCACTACAGCTGCTCAGGAGAGAGAATATAACAAAGAGTTCATGGGTTGAGATAAGGACCAGGAGAGATCACTCAGCAAATACTGTTATGGGCGAAACAGATTTGAATTAAAGCTGTTAGCTGAATTTATTGCTAACAAAATCAGAGCAAGATAATGAGAAGTAAAATAAAAACACCTCCCTCCTCACCCTTTCCAGCAGTACCTCCTACCCCAGCAGTCCAGGGCGGCAGGGGTGGGGGGTTATGGTCAGTTCATCACCCAGGGAGAGGAGTCCTTCCCCTGCTCTGCCACGGGATCCATCTCATGGGAAATAACTCTCCATTAACTTCTCCAGTGTGAGTCCCTCTCACAAGCAGCAGTTCTCTGTGACCTGCTGCAATGCCAGTCCCTCTCATGGACAGCAGTCCTCCCCAGACTGCTGCAGGGTGGGTCACTCTTCCATGGGGTGCAGTCCCACAAAGACTGGCTGCTCCAGCCTGGGTCCTGCTCTGCTGTGGGTCTCCTC
>VYZR01067746.1:2169-24116 GCA_013400675.1 Oxylabes madagascariensis
GATCATTGTGTTCCAGCACCAGAGCTGGGAGGGAATCACATAAAAGTAACAGAAGGCAGGTAGAAAGCAAGCAAAAGGATCTGATTTTCCTCATAGCATATGGCATATTTTTGGATAGTATTATTTTACACAGGTTTGAAAAGCGAGTAGGCAAATTCATAGGAGAAAAATCCATAAGCAGTCATTAATTTGATCAAATCCTATAAAAATAGCTATCTGCAAATAATCAAAAGGTGAGAGAGCATATATGTGAAAATTAATTTGTGATTAACTTGTTATATTCTTCTACAGGTAGCTGCCCTTGGCCACTACAAGAGACATTCTTAGGTTCTTTGCAGTGTATTATGAAACTCTGAAAATCATTAGGGATGTCTTAAATGCTATTACAAATGTTTTACAGAAGTAGACTATACTGCTTTAGCAATTTAAGGAACATTATGCCATATATGGCACAATTTCTTTATGGCATGAGTTATCTACTTCTTTTTACTTTCTCCTAAAGATAATAGGAATTTATGCAGGAGGTGAAATAACCTTCTATATTTGCAGTCTCCTGTTTTGGTTGCTTAGACCATTTCAAAAAGAATGCAAACATCATTCTTAAACTTCAACATGTTTTTATACATGTGATTAGATCTAAGGAAAAGATCCATACTGATATTGCATTTTTTTCATTGCTTTCAATCTTGAGCTGAAATCAGTCTCTCAATATTCAGGATGTTGTCCAACAGTAATTTCTAGTTCCTGAAAAAAACCCCCACCAAAACGCAGAAATTCAAAAGTATTGTGGGAGATCAGTGAATAAGTAATAATAATTTTTCTTCCATTAAGCAGCACCCGGAAAAAAAAAATAAAGAAAACCACAATCAACCTAAAGCCACAAGAAAAAAGTCAAGAAACAAATGCCTGAAAGAAAATGAGGACAAAAGAAATAATTGAAGAAAAGGGTAATGGCAGTACAGAAAAAAAAAAAAGAAAAAAGAAAAAAAGAAAGTTAAAAATTCACTTATCAACCTCAGATATTTCCTGTTAAAATGAACAGATAAAATTTCAGCTACTGGCCTGTGTGAAGTGTGAATTTCATTCTTGAAAGGCAAAACAATGTGGCATAGTAAACTCAATTTGTTGGGTGCTAAATCCCTTTCCATTTCTCTGTAACTAACTTAAATTAGTTAGTTAAATGCCAAATTTCTCTGTAACTAACTTAACTGCCATCTGCCAGGTTGCCAGACACTTTCTGCAGAAATCAAGAGCTTCAAAATTTCTCTACTTTGACATGGCTTGAGCTGTCTTTAAATGACACATAAAACCAATCCAGAGATGACCAAGAACTCAGAGCACAGAATTGCACGACACATGCACAGGTAATCACAGCCTGCTGCACGGTGGGCACAGGCACAGAGAGCACACATATAAACACAGTAAAAACAGCACCATCCTGCTCTCTTCTCTGGCTGAGCAGGACAATGAGGACGTGGACCCGGCAGCTGTCCCTGGATCCCAGCCTCCCCAGTTGCTGGTGCTGTATGTAGGACTGGCTGAGGTACAGGACCTCTCAGACGGAGACAACACTGAGAAAACCCCTTTGTGGTCTCACACAGACACAGCACCTGCCTTTGCTCCAGACCCTGCCATCTCTCCAGCAGCTAGGACTCTTCTGGGCCCCCAGGAGAAAGCTCCTCCCTACACCCAGGGAAGAAAATGAGTTAGAAATTAGTATGATAAGAAGATAGGTCAGACTCTGCTAATTGGGTACATGGAAAAGGCAGACAAGCATACTTATTTAAAAACAACCAGCCCTTTCTTATCCCTCTGTTTTCCTCCACTTGTTCCCCCCCAAGACATCTAAATTCTTTTCCTTTCCCATCTTTGGTTTTTCCCTAAACAGCCCATTATAAATCCTCTGCAATCCTAAAATGCTCTTCCCCTAACACATCCTATGCCTCCAGGCAGAAAACCCCTCAGTTCAAAAGCTGCTCCAGCCTTTACTTTTTATTTTAATTGGTGTCAGAACTGGGCCATGGCATGGTGGGTCCCATGGGAGAGTCCTGGGAAGAGCCTGGACAGGGCACAGTTCCCATCTGGCTTTGGGCTTCTGTGCTTCTCTGGCTATGTTGAGGTGGGCTCTGATGGCCTGGTGGCTCCTTAGGTGTTCCCAGGCCCTTCCATGAGCCACTGGCTCCCTATGCTCCACTGGGCAGGTAAACAAGGGAGCATTTTAACATCACAGACATGGCCATGGAATCCATGGATCCGTTTGAGCCCCTTTGTGTCTTGGACCTGTCCCAGGGTCTCAAAATACAACTGAGATTATGTAACCAAAGCTGTACTGCATATCTGGAGAAGGTGTCAGCATGACTCTAACTCAGAGCTACAGAGGTCCTGTTCACCTCCCTGAGATGCCTGTTTTATTCAGCTGCCAAAGAATGTAGCTGGAAATAGGAATGAGAGGCTGGAGAGCAGCACCAAAGGGAGGGACCTGGTGGTCCTGGTCAGTGGCAAGTTAGATCTTAGTCAAGTGCCCTGGAACTCAGAAGGGCAACCCTGTCCCGGGGGACATCAGGCAGACAAGGGAGGAGATTGTCCAGCTCTGCTCTGGGCTGGGGCAGCCTCACCTTGAGTGCTGGGGGCAGTTTGGGACACCGCAATATAAAAAAGACATTGAGCTATCAGAGTGTCCAAAGGAGGCCATGAAGATGGTGAAGGGCCTCAAGAAGAAGCCATACAAGGAATGGCTAGGGCACTTGGTCTGTTCAGCCTGCTGAAAAGGAGACTGAGAGGAGATCTCCTTGCAGTCTGCAGCCTCCTCCTGAGGAGAAATGGAGGGGCAGGTACTGATGTCTTCTATGTGGTGCCCAGTGGCTCAGAAAAAGGCACCAAAAGGATCCGAGGGAATGGCCTGAAGTTGTGTTGGGGTATCAGGAAAAAGGTTCTTCCCCCACTTCAGGGGGAAGATTAACGTTAAAATGAAAATGTCTCGAATTGTTTGGATTTTATTCTGAACTGTTGCATAAAAAATAGGTTTACTAACGTTAAATTTTAAAGTACTAGAAAAGCCACACATGCCTTGGCGGTGACACGTGCCCAGAGAGATTGAACACTCGTGGATCGGCAGGAGGAGGAGGAGGTCAGAGAGGCTCTGTCGCCAGGATGACTTCCTCGAGCAACCCCTTTCGAGCACCCCTCGAGGCGGGGGGCGAGGCTCGGTCGCTAGGATGAACTCCTCCAGACGACCCAATGATTCCTCCGGACCATCGGACTGTGGGAGGGGCCACGCCGTATATAAGGAATTATGAACTGCAGCGCAACGCCCAGCCCCTAGCCTGGAGCCCTAAGTACTACCTCAGCTCGCTGCTGCCCCGCCGCCGCCGCTGCTGCTGCCCCGCCGGCGTCCTGCTCGCTGCTGTCCCGGTGCCGTCCGCCCGCCCGCTCTCCCGCCGCTGCCCCGCCGCTGCCCCGCCTGGAAGCGCGATGAGCCTGATGCTGCCTCTCTCCACTCGGCACACGCTGCGATTCTTTGAGTAAACACAGATCTTCCATGCAGACAAGCTATGGGATGAAGGGAAGAGCAGAAGGAAAAAGAGAAGGAACCGGAGGGCTGTCCCGATCCAGAAGATGCAGAGAGAAGATGTGTGAAAATCAAAAAAGTAATACAGGACAGTTATAATGTTATCGATGCTTATCGAACTTTGTTAAAATAAAGAAAGAAATATGTAAATTCTGTATCCATTAGTAAGAGTTTCCAGAATTCCAAACTGTTTCTCTAGAAAACAGAATTCAGTCACATTCCAGTGCAGGCTTTTGGCATGCTCTTGATTAATTTTAAACTAAATAACAAAAGCTAATATTCTTCAGGTACAGATAACATTGTAAAAGTTTTCCAACACTAAGTGCCCGGTTATACATTTCAACAAATAAAACTTATCGTGTTGTTTCCTAGGAAAGTTGTTTTGTTTGTTTTAGATTGTTAGAATTGTTATTGTTTTGCTGCTTTTCACTTGAAATAAACCACGAGAGTTATTACTATCTTATTTTCTTTGTCATCACTTCACAGCTGTAGTCATAGAAAATTTATTACCTTAACGCCACTCAAAAACTTTGTCAACCACTACTGGGTACATAAATGTCCAGTGTTACCCCCAAAATAAATGAAAATAAATAATAAATATTTTCCCAATAAAATAAATGAGTTTTTATTTTATTTAAAATAAATACACCTCTGGCTTGTATTTAAGAAAATGCTATAGACAACTTTTAAAATTATCTGATATAGCAAGATGAAGTCACTATGATAGCTATATGATACTGGGCCACTGGGCAAGATTTATCATTAAAAGAGATTATATGTATCCACATCACATTTATGGTATATTGAGAGTCATTGAATCCACCTATTTCCTCCCGCTTTAATCAGAATTAATTGAGAAGCAACCTGCTGTAAATTGCTTCTCCCTAGGCTATCTGATAATTTTCTGCCATAGAAATATAGCAGAGAAATTTTCTATGAAAAACATGCATTAACACACAGTTTATTTTCCTGAACCTCTTATGCAGAGAAAGGTCACTCAGGCCTTCCTATGCATCTCGCAATTTAAAATACTGTGCTGTGAAGAATATTGCTTGACCCAATTTCAGTCTTTGACTTCCAGAGCATTGCATAAAACCTTGTGTCAGAGCATCCTTCAAACACATTAAAGCTCCTTGAACTCTGAGTAGGGCTTTATTCAAGCTCCTTCTTGCCGTACACACAGGCAGTTGATGTGACTGAAGTCCCTTAAAAGTTTTGCTGGTATTTGAAACCACACAGTCCCTCCCTGAGCCCCTGTTATGCAGCCTTTGTTACTACCTGACAGAATTACATCCTTTTATCAGGTGAACTACCCTCCCCAAATCATGAGCCCCCTACTTCTAGCTGGCTACATGCATGTTTTCCTTGAACTCTAACCTTGTTTTGCTTCTACATAAACCTGGTAATTTACATACTTTCCTCACCAAATCTCTGCTATGTCTTAGCAGAGTGCCCTAGCCACTACAGAAGAGTAGGTGGGGTTTTTTTTTTGGTGACCTTTCAGGATCCCATCCTAGGACAAAGGTGTTCTTCATCTTTCCTAAGAATGTTCTACTAGTCATCTTTGTCTCATCTAAGGCTGCCTCCACATTGAAAAACATCCCGACAACAACTGCATGCAATGAGTTTTAAGCTGTGTTCTGAATTTTGTTATCCACGCTGTTATTCTCCTCATACATCAAAACCTGGAGCACATTGTAATAAGAATCATCTGAAAAGA
Organism: Oxylabes madagascariensis; assembly: GCA_013400675.1. Classification (NCBI taxonomy): domain Eukaryota; kingdom Metazoa; phylum Chordata; class Aves; order Passeriformes; family Timaliidae; genus Oxylabes; species Oxylabes madagascariensis. The sequence goes on from VYZR01067746.1 coordinate 7,458, forward strand.
CAAAGACAAGCCCCCATGGTACAGAGGAAGAACTGTTTTATTTATATGACTAGTTCTCACCAAAGCTAAGAAAACAAGAGGTCATAGGGCTAAAGAAGGCTTTTAAGACAATCTGGTTCAGTCTTCTGCCACTGTCACATGTGAAAAATACTTTAGGTTTCCTGTCTGCAAGCCTCAACCAGAACTATGCTGCCCTATGTTAGTCTACTTACTTAATACTCCCAATATTACATTTATAACCACAATGAGTTATAATCCAAAATACCAAGTCTGTTTTGGACTGGCTGAGAAAACTGAGGCATTTATTATGTCCATATAATTAGCTGATTAAGACAGAATGTGTGTTAAAACAATGATGTCATGTTCTGTTCATTAGTCAAAAAGGCTTATTTGCAACTCTGAATGCCATTTTCTGAAAGGAAATAGCTCAGATATCCAAGATAAATGTATCTTACTTCACTGAGAAGTTGCCAAACATACTTGAAGATCTTAAAAGCTCCAAGTTGTTACCGTGGAAGTATTCTAAGTAGTTTCTATTTGGTATGGATGATGAGGAGGTTGCCTTTCTAAGAAAAAAATATCATCTAGGAGGACTGTGTCTCATAATGTTCTGCCACCACTCAGAAATAAAATCATTAAAAAAACCCGCATCCAGCTACAAAATAATTTCTATGAAGTGAATGTAACAGAGTTATTTCACAAAATATATGACACAAAAGGCAATTACTAAGCTTAAGCACTTCCATTAACCCTGGAAATCATAGAGGTCAAAAGAGTTCATGTGTTTTTTGATAGTGATGGTGACTCACACAAAATATTTTGGTGATGATGACAGCCCTATACCTGTGTACACTTAAAATGGTAAAAGGGCCAGCAAATTTTGCATATTCAAATTGACTTACAAAATAATATAAACAGTGTAGCAGCAAATGTATCAGGAGCATGGTTTTGAGATCTAGTGTCAGGACAATACCAAAGCAGAGCAATGTGTGGGGGGTTTTCAGCACATATTTATAGGAAAATGGCACAGAAGCCTACAGTGCTGTCAAGGGCTTAGCAGCATGCTAAATTAAATACTTAAAAGAAAAACCCACAGGAAAAGTGGATCTGGTGTTTATTTGTTTTTTTCTCTTTCTCCCTCTCTTTTTTTTCTCATGATTTCCTCAAAACTAGAGCAGCTGAAGTAGTGAGCAGCTTGAGTGGGTAGAGTGAGACTGGCAAAGCTCTGCTACTGCTGTAAGACCACTAGGAGTAAATTCAGCTTCACTGTTTGTCTGCAACAACCAGCTTCATAAAACCTGTTGTCTATCTTTGGGTGAAGGGAGAAAAAAGGAAGTATAGCAGACTAAGATTTTAAAGTGTGGTCACAGAAATCACAACACACCATGTTACTACAACAATGCCAAAATTGGAAAACAATGGATAGGTGGCAAGAAGTTTTCAGTGTAGCACATTCCTAAAAACTCACTAAACATTAGCCTTCTAAACAAAAAATGCTGTAGGTAATTATTGCTGTAGGTTCTCCCAGGCAACGTGCAACATCATGGCATCTTAATATGTAGTACACAGCCCTTACTTTGATCCAACATCCACCTTTCAAAGATCTGTGATCTCAACTTTCTATTTTTGTTTTCCCATTGCTGTAATAAAAGATCTGGTTTCCTAAACCTGAATGTCATCTTCTGTGTGTGATCTGAGCAATATATCTTTTCAAGGAAAGCTTTAAAACTTCACAGATTTTATGAATGACACAAAGAAGTCACTTTTGGGATTTATTACTTCAAATTGGGAATTCCTCACCATGACTGAGATAATGAGTTAGAACAGGCATATATCCAACAGCCACACCTTGCTGATATTACTCCCTCACACCAGCACAAGCATGGACAATTCACAGAAAAGACAATGAAGCGACTGCTTTGAATAAAAACATTGCTTTAGGGTTGCTGCCTGAGTCTCCCAGGGATCAAAATTACTTTAGGGACAGCTATGAATTTATCATAAACCAACATTTCAATACCAGAAAATGTGGGATCAGTAGCTCTCACAATTAATTGTGTTGTATGTAGAAACCAGGAGTTACTGACACGGTAATTTTTCAGTTATATTTTTTTCTATTTACTAGCAGGACACTTACGTATTCACAGATTAACTATGACTGTTTAAGTTCATGGCTTTGCTGTGAACTACTCCTCATTTCCTGTCAGTGATACAGTTCTGTACACTGCCTCACGGCCCATGATCTGTGCTTTTGACCCTTGGCCAAGGCACAGCTATTGCAGAATGGTGCCCTCCTTGACCAGCTCAGCAGAGACCCACTCGTCATTGGCACATCACCAGGGCTGCCTCTTGGAGAAGAAAAAGGTACCCCTGTTAGAAACAGTAAATGACAACAGTAGGGATGGAAAGAGGCAATAAGTTCTCAAAGAGATGAAACTACAGAAAGCGCTTGAGGGTGCCACTGAAGCCTGTCCAAAACAAGTTCAACAACTTTTTTGGACATAAGCAGTACTACTTATAAAGGCATTTTGGTGAACAGCTTCCTGGTTCACTATGATGCGATGACTCTAGAGAGGCCACAGACAAGTGTATCCAGGAAACCAGAGAAGACAAGAGGTTAAAAGTATCCATCATCGTACATAGGTCTTTTACTACACTCAGCTTGCTACAGTCAGGAAAACATTTAAGACCCTCTAAACATTATTAATTATGATAGACAACGTATTCTCTGGTTTGCAATCAGCACCACAGGACATTTAAAGCGTCTGCAGGACAAGACTATCCAAACAACAGAGAATTGCTCATAAGACTCCATGTACAGCATTTTTACAGACACTATTGCCATGTACTGCTACTGTGCACAATTGCTACTTATGCAGTACCAACAATGACATTGTGACCACTGCTTTTGAAAAAGGAGCAAAGATATTTTAGAAGCCACTCTCTTTAAAATTCCACTGACAGGGTACGGCATAAGAGAAACAGAATCCAGTCATTTGAAATTCTTTCATAGAAAAAGTCATAGTACTTTTTTAATATCAGGTAACACAGGCAGATAAAGCACAGAGATGATTTTAAGGCATTATGCCTTTTACTCTTCAAATCAAGAAAAATCAACTCATCCCTTGAATCTCCCACCTGGCTTTGCTGTCTGCTTTGAGAATAAAGTGAAGGTAGATTTTTTTTGCGGAGGCAGAATGAGAGGTTGAGACAGAAAGCAAGGATTAAGCACCATTCAGGGAAATAATGGTTATCCTTCCAGATACAAGGAGACTTATATTCTGTATTCAATTTTGTTACACACCATATTACACTGGGAACCAAAACTGAAATAAGCAGGGCTAGCCTTTTTACTTCCTGCCTATATGCAAAAAAATAGACATTTGTCCAGATTCATAAAGCAGCAGATAAGAGAAAGATAGTTTAGTGTAAATCACAGTTAGATAGCATTAATTAAAGGGATAGCTAACATATTTTAAAACTTTATAAGACTTAAGCAACACTTTCATAAGGAAAATTTGCCCCCTTCTTGATTGTGTTTGGTTTTAGCTGTAATTTCCAAGTGCAGCTGCTTCATAAAATAGTATTTGTTTTCCTGCCATCTCGTGGCTTAACCACAAAATGCACTTAAAAAAAAAGAGGTACAATTGCTAGTCTGTAAAGTGATTGCTTTTGGAATACTATTTGGCCTCAGCTGTGCTCCAGGCCATCACCTCCTCTTCCCTAAACAACATTGCAGCTTTCAACAGCATGGACCTGCAGTCCAATGAATTCCTACAACAACTTGATACCATGGAAAGAAACTGTGCCAGCTAGCCCAGGTCACACCAGATGGGTGATAGCCCGTTCTCTCTTCCAGACTGTTCCCTTGACCCACTGCCTAAGCCAGTGAATTCTTACTACATTCCTGTTTCTTAGTTAAATACATTAGTTTGAATGATTATGTGAGAAGTGAGCTGAATTCTAGTCTGAGTCAGTCACAAACTGAGACAAACCCTACCAGTGCTACATAAGTGAAACATGCAATATTATTAGTTACACTTCTCACCATCTGGAAAGTTGCATTTGGCAATATGTATGAGTGCTAAGAACCCAGATGTAGCCTTTTGGGATTCTTTGGCATTTACAGGGAATGGTCAAGCTAGCTGATTTAATACAGCTCATATTAAGTAAACAAACATGAAATCCTAATGCCATTTCTGTCATTTTATGTGGGCCAACTGTAGAAAATAAAGATTTGCTTTCTATCACACTCTGATTAAAAGGTATCACATTGTACATTTACCTAATCCAGCTAAAGTTAAATAGATGGTTGAAGATCAGACATGAAAAATATTAGATGTTTGCTATGAACTTTGGACACTTTTTTATTTCGTTGGTTTGTTTTGTTTTTGTTGTGGCTCCTTTTTAAACTGCCCAATAGAAAAACAAAGTTATTTGGTTTTTTTCCTACCTATGACATATTTGTATGAAAAAAAAATTTGCCCATGCTGGATTTGAAAGAGCCTCCTACCAAAGATGTATTGTCGGTTAGATTTAGTGGCTCAAGTGACAGTTCGTGGGTGAACAATACATGTGCGTGTTTTTAGCAAGAAATAGCCTCTTAAGATTTCAGTGGCTGAATTTTCTAGAAAGTCAGACTCCTCCAGCAGTTGTCCTGCCAGTTGAAATGCTATGCTAGTCTGACTGAATACAAAAAGAGTGGTTAAGAGCAAAACACTTTTGCCAGTCTATGATTTAGCAAAAATTTTTCTGGGCCACATAATTTCAGGTGAGCCAGTAGAAAGTTTCAAAACAAAATTGTTTTAGTTAAATATCCTGTCCCCCTGTGCCACTTACAGAATGCTCTTTCCAGGACATTCCAAGACTGTGGTTTTCCAGGGCAGGTTTTTCTCTACATTCAACTTTCAACTGTTCTGCTAACACCTCAGTTGCAAACCTGGATACTTGTATTTTATTTTCTTGAGAGAATATAAATTAGGTAGTTAGAAAGGAGGGAAAAAAATCTTAGAAGTGAGGTGCAGAAGAAAAGTAATTGCAGGATTTCTCAAAAGAGCCTCATAAGGAAGTTGTTGACATACCAGCTGAATGGTATGATAGTAAGGGAGGTGGTGGTCAGTGGCACAAAGTAGTCTGGTTGGAGCAGTGTGACCCAGGGGTCAATACTGGGTCTGAACTTCTTTCATACCTTCATTAACACTCTGGATGATGGGGCATCTGCACCCTCAGCAAATTTGCCGATGGCACCAAAATGTGAGGGGGGGCTGATACACCAGAGGGTCATGGTGCTGTCCAGACGGACCTGGACAGGCTGGAGAAAGGGGCTGACAGGAATTTCATCCAGATCAGATGACATTGAGATCCCTGCCAACTTTAACCATCCAGTCATTGGGTCTGCACTGAAGAATAGCTTTAAAGCGCTACACAACCCATATGTTCTGTGCAACACAGAAGGCGTGGGTCTAGAAAGTCTGAATTTTACCACAGAACTTGATGCTGTGTGGAGGCCCAGGGGCCTGCCACCACGGCAGCTACGCCTCAACCCTGGAGGGGCCGATGCAAACAGGCAGTAACACCCCTCTAGGTTACAGTGAGAAAAGACTGAAGTAGATTTGAGCGCAATGTCCTGGTACCAGTGAGCATAATATCCAGCTAAAGAAAACTGAGCAGTCAGAAGAGAGCAATGATAGACACATTGCTCATGATCAAATTAAGCACAACTCTAGGAACAGATCAAATGGTCAATCAACCAATCATATCACCCTCCTACAGAATTACAAATCTAGAAAAAAACCCCCAAATTTATTAGTGATATGTCAAATAGATCTGTACTACACAACATGTATTGGCACCAATATTGCAACTACTTTTCATAAGTTCGTAACTGCTAAAAAAGACTCAGGCTCAGAATAAATATATTGGGCTACCTTGGTAATCACACTCCCACTGACACACTGCAGTTTATTCACCATAAAATAAACAGTTAAGAAACCTAGTAAGAAAATGCTGCTTTTTCCTCAAAAGTATTAAGCAATACAGATAGTGATAGTTACATTTTCCTTATTGAAATGTTGTCTAATGGTTTTTGCCAACCCATCAGCCAAAGGGATGTATACACCCCAAAGAATAAAGGATGCCAGGTGCCATTACCTCCACCCTTCTGCATTGGAATTATCTGATACCTCTAATTGCACAAGCCCTAGTTAATGCTTGTAGAAAGAAGAAAGCTCATAATGAGGCAGAAAACTAGGAGAAAAATCCAGCTTTTCAGCTTATCTCTAGCTATTGATTACTTGGTAAAAAGCAGTAAGAAAACAGTAAGCCTGGTAACATGGATCTTGGATTTGCTTTTTCATTTCCAAAATTCAGACTTGATTCTGAAGAGCTATATTAGTTTAATTCTAAATGGAGATACCGTATCTCCATATGATCAAGCCAGCTCAACCAGCAAAGAACAGTCTTAGTAGGACAAAATATGGTGGGTTTTTTAGAGTTCTCTGTGTGACACAAGTTCACATTATATTTAACTTTGAGAATATCAAATACATTATTATTAATGACAGCCTGTTGAGCTTTAGAATCATATAATCCTTGCCACGGACATCAAAGATGTTTTTTTTATCTGGGAAGGGCACTAAATTAATTTAAATTTAAGAGAAATAAATTGGTCATAATGACTTCAGTGAGGTAACTGTGTGCCATTTGGTCTTCTTCCAACAGCTGGAGGTAAGGTTTCATCCAGTTAAATACTTTTTGAATGGAGGTGAATGCAGATGTGTCCTAGAGGAAAATTAATTTATCTAGTTATGTTTCCAGTTGGGGAACAGAGGTATTTTGGCCTTTTTGATAGTGTTTGTGGATCTCATCCATTATGATAATCAAAAGTCACCCATGCAAGGTGTAATGTAACAAGAGGAACACATGTTCTTTCACAGGAATACTGCATACCTCAGGTATGACACAGCTGTTGTGTAATTTGGGAGTGGTTCAGGAGTTACTGCACAGAGATGGGGAAGAGAGACCAGCAGGACAGAGTAGTAAAAGCTCAGCTGTGGTATTGTTAGCAATATTTAACACTCACATCCTCATAGCACTTTTCTCACATAGGCACAAGCTGGTGGCATTGTAGGTATTGCTGTACCTTGTGAAGGGACATAATACAGGAAACATATTTAGCATTACATCATTTATCTCACACGCTTCACTGACACTGTGCTCTGCACAGCTGGGAAGCCCAGAAGGTATGGAAATACCTCACTGTGAGCAAGAACCAGTTTATAAGCTCTGAAAGCACCCTGTTGGCTCAGATAGTAAGATTAATGCCAAATATGAGACTACAGAGTATCTAAAATCTGTAAGACTATTTTGCAGAAATCTTCCAGACCTCCTAAACTTAAGAAACTTGATGTATGAGTGCCCAGAGAAACTTTAAAAAAACCAAACAACTTTCTGTTAAAATCTACCCAGTCCATGGAAACATAAAACATTTCTACAAATAAGGTTTTATTAAAAACATCAGCATTTTCCAATGCAAACTTGTCATTCCCTCCTTCAGGAAAAAGAAAGTTCCCTCTTAAAAAATGAACAAACTTACACTGGTGGTTTAAACTAATAATAGCCTATGGGGAAGGAATGTCATGCTCAAAGGCATGAAAGCACTGGACTTCAAGGAGTGTAACAGGGCAAGGAAGAATGGAGAAAGCAGCCAGGGACTGGTCAAATATACACCTTTTCACTCACAGAAATATAACAGACAGCAATCTGAAGAAAGATGAGTGAAGTACGTTCCTGTATTGTCATTATGCTTTCAACTCAAAACTTCTCTTTTGATTCTGCATTGTAAAATTTCAAGGATTGCATGTAAAATATCTTAATTTTTTGTTTAGTATGTGCCAACACAACCTTTGTTTAAAGACCCGTTTTCAATTAGGGAAAAATGACCAAGAGTTGTATATTGCAAAGGGAACTAGAGACACTTCAAAAGGTCTGATGTAAAGCCCTATATTGAAAACAAAACCATGCTCAAAGCATTCCTTTTGGGAGCCACCATTGGCCAAAATGAACAACATATTACCACACAAAGATGATCTGTTGTCCTCCCACTCTAATCATCTCCTTTATAACTGATTTATCTTCCTGTTCTCACAAGAGTTTTCACTTTCTACATGGACGTTGTCCAATGTGTTTGCTAGACTGAATGATGCCCAGTGAACAGTGCAAATCTGCAAGAAACAAGCACTTACACACACTTTTGAAGTTCGCTTCAGCTGTGGGCTGTCCATAGGTGCTGCCTTTTCCTAGGAAGAATTTGGTCTGCTTGCTGCTTTACAGAGCAAAGTGAAACTTCAACATTTTCTTAGCATCTTGCTGAGTTGTGTTGCAAGCACTGCTAACTGGACCAGGAATGCCTCAGGCTTTCTCACCTCAACATGTCACTCACCATGCTCTGCACCATCTTAAGCCCTTTGTGGCTGGAAAAACGTTTTCAGTTTCAAGTGCTGTGACAAAAGCCACAGCTAACAGCCACCTGGGGATGCTGACCCAGGGAATCTTTCTTCACTGCTCCTGCCTGCCACAGTGGCACTTGCAGTACATGCTTCAGCTGAACAGCAAATCCACAAGACTCTGGAGAGCTGCAGCCCTGTGTAAACCTTTGTATGGCCACTGTAAAGAGGCCCTGTTGTCCCCAAATGTGCAGCAGGCCAATCCATGCACAGAATGGAGATATTGATTTATTTATAGACCTATGCAGCAATGGGGCTTAGTGGCAAATCCACAAAGCCAGCACCACAACTACCACAACTTTTTAAGATCTATATATTTCAGCAAAAATAGAAACTAATGTTCATTGGCTACAAGTCGCATAGTTCTCTTATTAATTAGTAGTCTATCTTCTATAGGTTAAGTGAGTCCCTCACTTCTTATGTTAATTAGTCTGCATGCTCAGTCTTTCTTTTCTTTTCGGTTGGTTGTTGCATCTCCTGCTGCTGGAATTACTTTTTACCCAGTCATACCTGATTCAGCATAGTTGCTGTGTTCCTTTATTAGTTTCTTCCTTTTCTTGGGGATTCTGCCAGATGTCCTTCTGGCTTGTAAATTCTGCATTCTCTGTGTCCACCATCAGTGGTACCTCGTTCTCCCCAAGCTTTGCAAACCTCCCCTAGGTCTGAGATCACTTGAAGCCTGCCAAGTCCTAAACCTTAATAAGGCAATTCTGCCAAAAGGTAGTTTGTTTTTCTAACACCTGGACGTCACTTATAGCTTGTTGGCTGCTTTCTGCTTCAGGGACTAAATCTTTCTTTTTGTAATACATTAAAGAACATCTCTTCTTAAAAAAATTTTACACATTTTCCATATTTTGCAACAGCACTTTCTTCTTCCAGGCTTTGTCAACCTCCTCCTCTGAGCATTGAACCTCCCTGTAAGTCCTGCCAGTGAAGACCTAAACCTTAACAAGGCAAGGCCATTCTATTTACAAGAAATTGGTCTTTTGAACACCTGGATAAACATGCCATATGATGAGGGAGCAACTGGCTCACAGGTCAGGCACAAAGGGTTACAGTGTCTGGGGTGACATCAAACTGATGACCAGCAGTGTTCCACAGGGCTCCATCCTTGGCCCTGTGCTCTTCAATATCTTCATAAACAAATCTGCACATAGGACTGGAAGGGAGACTCAGCAAATATCCAGATGATACAAGACAGGGAAGAACCTTTGACTCCCTCAGAGGCAGGGAAGCCCTGCAGAGAGACCTCGATTAATCAAAGGGCTGGGCAATCATCAACTGTGTGGAGTTCAACAAGAGAAGGTGCTGGGCTCTGCACCTGGGATATGCAACCCTGGATGTATAGAGAGATTGGGGAATGAGAGGCTGGAGAGCAGCATCATGGAATGCGACCTGGAGGTCCTGGTTGATGGTAAGCTGGACATCAGTCAACAGTGGCCTGGCAACCTGGAGGGCCAACCTTGTACTGGGGGCATCAGGCCCAGCATTGCCAGCTGGGAAAGGGAGGGGATTGTCCCACTCTGCTTTGGGCCTCACCTCCAGTGCTGGGGGCAGTTTGAGAGATCACAATGTAAAAAAGATCTAAAGCTACTAGAGAGTGTCCAAAGAAGGGACACAGAGATGATGAAGGGCCTTGAGGTGAAGCCACATGAGGAATGGCTGAGGACCCTTGGTCTGTTCAGCCTGGAGGATACTGAGAGGAGACCCCATTGGGGTCTGCAACTTCCTCATTGGAAGGGGAAGATGAGGGGCAGACACTGATCTCTTCTCTGTGGTGCCCAGTGACGGGACTCAAGGGAACAGCCTGAAGTTGTGTCAGGGAGTTTTAGGTAGGGTATCAGGAGAAGGTTCTTGCCCCAGACGGTGTCTGGGCACTGGAACAGGCTCCCTAGGGAAGTGGTCAGAGCACCAGCCTGACAGAGTGCAAGAACCGTCTGGACAATGCTCTCAGGCATTCTGTGACTCTTGAGGTATCCTGTGCAGGACCAGGAGTTGGCACTAGATGGTCCTGATGTGTCCCTTTCAATTCAGCTGATTCTGTGACTCTCTGCGATCAGTACAAAGCAACACTGCCAGACACGCGTGAACAGAGCAGCCCTGGAGCTGCCGCACGGAGGCGGAACAGCGGCATGCCCGCAGGTGCCGAGGCCGGGTGCAGCTCTCACTCCCCCGCCCGCAATCACGCCACCCGCGCCACTCCCGGGCCTGGCCATGGCGCCGCCCCACGCTCATGACGTCATGGACGCGACAGGTCGCGAGGTCGCGTGACGCGAGGGGGCGGTGACCCCCCCGCGCCCGGCGGACGGCGTTGCCATTGGCTGCGCCGACGGGGCGGTCGCGCTCTGATTGGCTGCCGGCATCGCGCGCTATCGGGCGGGCCGCGGGTGACCGCGGAGCCGGGGCGGCGGTGCGGCTGTGAGGGGAGCGCGCCTGTCCCGCGTTCCCGGCGGATCCCGGAACGGGCTTGGCGCTTGGGTGGCGGCTGCTGGCCCTCGGCCTGAGCCCCTGGCAGCCGCTCGCTGCCACCCGAACCCGGTTGGGAGATGTGTGTGTGTGCGCGCGGCTGTGTCTTCCACATCCTCCGTTCGGATTTGGGAGGTCCGCGCAGTTGTTGGCATCCCTGACTCCGTGCCTTGTTCTACTCTGTGTCTGTCTGATTAGGCATCTTCGCGCAGGAGGGAAGCAAATGGATCCTCTGCTCAATCCCGCGCCTCTGGCCTCGAAGTTGCGGAACACGCTGGTTCGGTACCACAGCATCGGAGACGGCGAGTGGCGGGTGGCGAAGAAAACCGTGAGTGCTCTGGGCGGCTTCTCGGTTCGTGCTCCACAGGAAGCTGTGGGCCACCGGTACGGCGGAAAGACCCTGCTGTGCTGTGTCACACGACTGAGAAACACATTGGCCGGGCCCTGCAGGACTTTAAACTGACAGGCGCTGTGAAACCATCTCTCTAGAACANGAAGACCTAAACCTTAACAAGGCAAGGCCATTCTATTTACAAGAAATTGGTCTTTTGAACACCTGGATAAACATGCCATATGATGAGGGAGCAACTGGCTCACAGGTCAGGCACAAAGGGTTACAGTGTCTGGGGTGACATCAAACTGATGACCAGCAGTGTTCCACAGGGCTCCATCCTTGGCCCTGTGCTCTTCAATATCTTCATAAACAAATCTGCACATAGGACTGGAAGGGAGACTCAGCAAATATCCAGATGATACAAGACAGGGAAGAACCTTTGACTCCCTCAGAGGCAGGGAAGCCCTGCAGAGAGACCTCGATTAATCAAAGGGCTGGGCAATCATCAACTGTGTGGAGTTCAACAAGAGAAGGTGCTGGGCTCTGCACCTGGGATATGCAACCCTGGATGTATAGAGAGATTGGGGAATGAGAGGCTGGAGAGCAGCATCATGGAATGCGACCTGGAGGTCCTGGTTGATGGTAAGCTGGACATCAGTCAACAGTGGCCTGGCAACCTGGAGGGCCAACCTTGTACTGGGGGCATCAGGCCCAGCATTGCCAGCTGGGAAAGGGAGGGGATTGTCCCACTCTGCTTTGGGCCTCACCTCCAGTGCTGGGGGCAGTTTGAGAGATCACAATGTAAAAAAGATCTAAAGCTACTAGAGAGTGTCCAAAGAAGGGACACAGAGATGATGAAGGGCCTTGAGGTGAAGCCACATGAGGAATGGCTGAGGACCCTTGGTCTGTTCAGCCTGGAGGATACTGAGAGGAGACCCCATTGGGGTCTGCAACTTCCTCATTGGAAGGGGAAGATGAGGGGCAGACACTGATCTCTTCTCTGTGGTGCCCAGTGACGGGACTCAAGGGAACAGCCTGAAGTTGTGTCAGGGAGTTTTAGGTAGGGTATCAGGAGAAGGTTCTTGCCCCAGACGGTGTCTGGGCACTGGAACAGGCTCCCTAGGGAAGTGGTCAGAGCACCAGCCTGACAGAGTGCAAGAACCGTCTGGACAATGCTCTCAGGCATTCTGTGACTCTTGAGGTATCCTGTGCAGGACCAGGAGTTGGCACTAGATGGTCCTGATGTGTCCCTTTCAATTCAGCTGATTCTGTGACTCTCTGCGATCAGTACAAAGCAACACTGCCAGACACGCGTGAACAGAGCAGCCCTGGAGCTGCCGCACGGAGGCGGAACAGCGGCATGCCCGCAGGTGCCGAGGCCGGGTGCAGCTCTCACTCCCCCGCCCGCAATCACGCCACCCGCGCCACTCCCGGGCCTGGCCATGGCGCCGCCCCACGCTCATGACGTCATGGACGCGACAGGTCGCGAGGTCGCGTGACGCGAGGGGGCGGTGACCCCCCCGCGCCCGGCGGACGGCGTTGCCATTGGCTGCGCCGACGGGGCGGTCGCGCTCTGATTGGCTGCCGGCATCGCGCGCTATCGGGCGGGCCGCGGGTGACCGCGGAGCCGGGGCGGCGGTGCGGCTGTGAGGGGAGCGCGCCTGTCCCGCGTTCCCGGCGGATCCCGGAACGGGCTTGGCGCTTGGGTGGCGGCTGCTGGCCCTCGGCCTGAGCCCCTGGCAGCCGCTCGCTGCCACCCGAACCCGGTTGGGAGATGTGTGTGTGTGCGCGCGGCTGTGTCTTCCACATCCTCCGTTCGGATTTGGGAGGTCCGCGCAGTTGTTGGCATCCCTGACTCCGTGCCTTGTTCTACTCTGTGTCTGTCTGATTAGGCATCTTCGCGCAGGAGGGAAGCAAATGGATCCTCTGCTCAATCCCGCGCCTCTGGCCTCGAAGTTGCGGAACACGCTGGTTCGGTACCACAGCATCGGAGACGGCGAGTGGCGGGTGGCGAAGAAAACCGTGAGTGCTCTGGGCGGCTTCTCGGTTCGTGCTCCACAGGAAGCTGTGGGCCACCGGTACGGCGGAAAGACCCTGCTGTGCTGTGTCACACGACTGAGAAACACATTGGCCGGGCCCTGCAGGACTTTAAACTGACAGGCGCTGTGAAACCATCTCTCTAGAACATCTTTAGATGGCAGGATGTGATTTTCGTGTTATACTCTGTCATTCCTTCTACCATTTTCAGAGGAGTATTTCACGGAAGAATCCTACCTGTGTAGGATTATAAGCTTGACTTACAACAAAATAGGAAGTTCTTTGCATTAATAGTATTGCAAGAGGCTCACGTGTACTTTCAACAAAGCAGACACAGCCTGCCAGCCTCTGGAATCTCTTGTCAATAAATAGTTTCTCATGCTTCAGTTTCCAAATGTCTTCCTCTTAAGAAATGAGATAATTTTCAAGGCTTCCTCTCATACTGTTTCACTTTTCTGTTGTTCTTTAGAGACTACGCATTATCCCAAGTTTTCTTCCGTGAAAGGGAATACAGTTCCTGCTTTCTCCAAGCAGTTTGCCATCCTCTTCTTTTGAGCTGCCTTGTTTTTTTGAGTTTTTACAAGCTAAATAGCCTTTGCTTGTGCATCAGTTCTAGGCTGCGTACACTTCTAAGTGCTGTCCTCCACAGAATGTAGAGGTGTAGCAGTATGGTAGGACTAGTGTGATAAATTTCTTTGTCTTTTTGTTACAGTGGTTTGATTGGGGCTTTTATTTTTTTCTTCTATCATGAGCAGGCATTGATAAGACAGAGGCAAGTGATCCAAATGTAACTTGATTATTTGCAAAATTGACAAATTTACTGTCTGGAGAGTGAGGAACAGAGCATCCAAGCCTTTCACTCTTGCAATACACCTGTACCCCCTCTGCTCTACTAAACGTTGTCTATTCCTGTGTTAGTATATCTGCGTTATATTAAGTACTACTGTATTCCTTTAAAAAATTACCTGCATCCTTGTGTTTCAAATCCTCAGATTTAACCCCTTCCTCCAGCCTTTCCTTCCTCCTTCCTCCCTCCTTTCTTTCCATTTTGGTGTTGTGCCGTGTAAAAGACATTCAGAGCTTTACCTACCACAGGGATATGTGTTGTACCCCAAAATATCTTAAATGATTCTGGATGTGGTACTTAACAGTACTGTGCTTTAGGACATTTGGTCCTTTGTGCTTATATAATTTTTTTGGAATCTTACCATGATTCCAAATAAAGTGGTGCCATATGGTACTCTTTTCAACACCAAAATTCAGAGATTCCATTTCATAGTAGTACAGAGGTTCCATTTCATAACTACTTAAAAATCAGAAGATACTGGTTTCTCTATTTTCTTTGTATAACTTCAAAATAAAAATACTGCTTGCAAGACTGTTCTAGTCAGGCATCTAGGAAAGAATCTTTCTTGTCTGCATCTGCACCTCCTGCATACTTCTGTGATTCATGTTACAGGAGTGCAAGCAGAAGTAGTGTTGTCTTCTGGCTGATGGCTTTCCAGTGGCCTCGCAATTGAAAGGCTTTTCCTGCTAATGTTTTTCCATTATTGAGTGTGTTTTCACAGTAAACTGACTTGGCCTGCCAAACCCAATGTCTGCACAGGCTTCTAGTGTTTGACTCTGAGAAAACCAATTTTCTGATTTTTTTTTTTTTTTTAATAATAGAAAATTGCAAGTAAAAGGTATCAGAAAAATCTGAAGAAAAGTGTACAGTGGTGCCCATGGCTAATGATAAAGTTGGCTGCTTTTCTTCAAGAAAATTGAGGCATTTTCTGGACTTCTTGTAATTGTGTGTAATTATGACTGTGATAGTTAACATTGTGTCTTACATTTTCTTTTAGAAAGATGCAACTGTGTGGTGTAAACCGTCAGAGGAATTCAGTGGATACCTGTAAGTTTTCGTGCACATGAAATACATTTTTAATGTTCCACAGATGTGTTTTGTAGAATTTAGAAATTGAGACTGTGAATTCTACAGCCCTTAGCTACACAGATCCTCCAGAGGGGAAGCTAAATGGATTACCTGTTGTGGTTGTACAATTCCTTTCTAGCTTTTCAGTTTGATACTTTGGCATTGCAAGGTGTCTAGAGCAACAGTAAAGTCTATGGAACACACCACAGGACTCCCATTGACTGAAGTGGGCAGCAGCATCTGCTTAGTAATTATGTCCCATAAAGCCCAGAATCAAGCTTGGGTTCAGTAGTCCTGAAGGGTTACTAGGAGACAGCTCATTCAGTCCTTGGACTCTTACAGTGACTGAGACTGCAAAATACCAAGTGTGGGGTTGTGAGAGGATTGTATGGGGTTGTTTGTGTGACATGAAGGTCCTTCCTGTGTGAATTTCTGTCACTGGGTTCTGTTGGTATCTGTAGGTTTAGGCAGAGAAATAGTTACTAGAAACAAGTTCTTGTGAAAAGATAATGTTTAAAATTAACTCAAAGACTGATACACCCCACAGGAATTTAAGTCCTGTTAAATCTACAAGAGCTGATGGCCCCAGACACCAAGAGTTCCATGGGCCCGCTGGCATCAACAGGTTGTGTAGTTGAGCCATTGCCAGGAGGGCAGTGACTGCTCTGTGCAGGTGAAGATCCCACAGTTGTTTATTCACCTGGAGAACTAGAGGACACACACTTCGGAGATCTTTCCAGACACCTACGTGGAAGCCACTGACATGTTCACGTGGTCTTCAGTTCCAAGTATACAGCTGAGATAGGCTCCATACCGAGGATTATGACTGAATATGGGTGAACTGCACAAGTGAAGAGGTGAATCTTATTTGCTATCAGTAGGAACATCTTAATAAAAATGAAGTGTTTTGAAAGTCATGATTTTGACAGATTCTTCCCCTTCAGGATTTGGAAGCCCAGTAACTCAACAAAATCTGGTGTCTACTAAAATACCTACTTACAAATGAATGTTCTGTAATGTCGTGTACCAGATTATTTTATTTGGTAATCTTATGCCACTAAAGCAGAATGTAGTTTCTCATTAACTTGGTTCTACTCTTGTGTTATGATCTGCTCTAATCACAGAGGAGTAAAGACTATTAAGTCTCTGTGAATAAAGCAGAATGAGCCCAGAGACATTTGAATTATTTGCCAAAACTTAATTAAAACCAAACAAGGCTAGATGTTGATACTGAAAAATTAATACATTTTATTAAATGGTAAAAGGCAAAGAAAAGGGAAGAAAAAGAAAGAAATAGAAAAAGGGAGATGATTTTGGGGACAGGGAGAGTGACAGAGGCAGGTTAAGTAGAGACATACTCCCCCTTTGTGGGTCCCAGTGATGTCCTGTGGATGCTTTCTATC
>VYZR01067748.1:11655-27425 GCA_013400675.1 Oxylabes madagascariensis
TTCTGTTACTTGTTGAAGAAGTCCTCACACTCCTTCATCTCTCATATTTTCAGAAGTGTTTTACTTCTTCCACTCTGATTTCTTTATGTCTCATATGCTGGAACAGTCTCATTATTTACATCTGCTCAATAATGTGTCCCAAATGTATTTATTTTGGGTTCATTTTGCACTCCTCTTTTTATGCTGCTCTACTGTCCTTTAATCTAGCCCAAATTACAATTTAATAATGAGGGTGAGGGTTGAGGAGGCCAGACAGTTTTAGTTCAAAAAGTTAGCTGTAAAACTAAGCCCTTCAGTCCTCTTGTGTCTTCTGATGTTGCAGTCTGTGGTTCGGTCTGCCCAGACTTTCAAGGGCAACCGCTGTCTTGTCCCTGTGTACAGTGTGCAGTGCAGAACTGCTGCTGCATGTGGCTTACAAAGCCAAGGGGGAACTGAGGTTTTTCTTTAATGAAAACTGTGTGCCTTTTTACTAGGGATGAGAAGAGCCTTTTAACAGAAATAGTTTACTAAATGCCTGCCAAAGTTTCTATAGCAAAACTGACTTTTGGGCCAACTCTGAATATTTGCCTAGTAAAGCTCTAAAAAAGAATGACTACAGACATAGAATCAAGCAAAAGAAAAGCAGAGAGTAACATAAACAGTTTTGTTTGCCCATTCTTGTATTTATGTTCTAGAGTGTTTCCATCTTTTCTTCTTCACCACAATTGCTTTTATTATTTTGTTTTGTGCCAACTAACATAGGGAGGCGTTTGGCCATACCAGATATACCTTAGCTGAAAATTTTAGGTTAGGAGACTGNATTAATAGACTTACAGACCAGGCTACAGCGCTGCCTTCTGATGGAAACAGATCAGCTGAGGTCTTTCAGGAAGTCTGTTTCTTTATGATGCTTCTGAAAAAGCATGCCATTTTATTTTTACATCTATAATTTAGTATTTTATAACATTTAAACGAATGAAATTATTTATCTCAAAAATAAACGTCAAATATTTAGGAATTATTTGTCATCCTTAGTTACCTCTTCCTGATCCTTGACTTCTTTGAAATTGGTATGACTGCATTTCAAGACAGAAACAAGTACAGTTCTGCATTATGGTTTATGAGTATCTCTTGACAGAGATTTCAGGGTCTGTATCTCTGCAGGAAGAAACTTTGCAGTCCTAAAGGTCTGCTGCCAGGTTGACTGCATCATCAAGTGTGCATTTACTGCACACAGCAGCTTAAAGGAGGCTTTTAGAATGCTTGAAAGTCTGGGTTTGGAGACTGGGTCCGAAGATTTTGAAATTGTCCCTTGTTTCACTGTGTATGTAATACAATGAAAACACGACGGCTTGCTTTCTTTTCCCTTGCATAACTGTGTCTAGTAAGAGAGTGTTGATTACCTCAGTTGTTTACTCATGCTCCCTTTTGGAGATTACCTAGGGTTTTGAAAAGGAATCTGTGCTCCTTTAGCTGTGGGAATATTGTTAAGAAAGGAGGAGTTTACATTATACTTTGAAAAATCACCAAGACAAAATAGTTTGCTGTCTCAAACTGAGTATCAAAAATGTTTTGCCCCCAGATCCTGAGGCTTTATCTGTGGGAGATTCTGATTTCTTGTCCCTTGTGAATGAGTTGCCCCATCTGGGTCACAAATGATGAGATAAATGCCTTGTTCAACTGGTTCTAGCCCTCAGAGGGTTGAAAGTAGGCAAATGCAGAAATTAAAATAGAAGGTTTTAGCAGGTAACTACAGAGTTGCAGGCAGATGACTCTGTAGTCAACTATTGTAAATAGGACATCCTAGATGAATTAAGTCAGTCTTTGAACTGGCTCCGGAACGACTTCCATTTCATGTGTAAAGTCCAAGGCTCGTAATACATTTGTACCACATGATGCTTTAGGATAAAGTTTACTGTGTGAACTGTTTTAAAATTAAAATGCAATTGAAATGGTAGTAGAATTATTTTTTGTGATTCGAGATGTTTACTTAATTACTCTTTGTACTCAACTGTCAATTAGACGCCTTGCGTAAGACTCAGAGCCGAAGTGAGCTACCCAACCTACTGAGACACTGGGATGGTACAAACACCTTGGGCTCCAAAAGAGCCCCAGACAGCTTTGTACGTGGAGCTTTTGGGTGTTTGTTTGTTTTTAAATGGTCACGCGGACATTTTAAAACTTGAAGCTTTCAGCAGCTTGCGCAGTGAGTGCCTGTAAAGTGTCAGGATCCCTTAGATGGTATTCACACACGCTTGAACAATGTGGTTTGTCACTGAGTGCTGCACTGAAACAATTCATTTCTTGATGACAAAGAGCAGAAGCATGACATTTACTGCAATGAAAATTCCTTCCTTCAGCGAACACCATGGAGGCTGGTCTTGCTTGGTACAGACCAGGTCAAGTACACATAAGAATATGTGATGCTGTATCTGCAGGCTATTAAGAGCGAGTTCACTCTCTCAAATTTTTGTTCTTAAATCAGCTTCAAACACTACCATAGTAATCTTATACTTTTATAGATGGCATCTTTATTCAAAGATAAGGGGGATGATATAAAAATTTGCTTGTCACATGGAGAGGGAGCTTTCATTAATTATAGACTTGACCCAAACAGAACAGTAGGTGTGGCTGAAAGTTAATGCTTGTGGTGGACAAATCAAACTTGTTTTCATGCAGAAGTGCATGTGCATTGAGATTATCCACCTCTGCTCTGGCTGTTTGTTAAATCTAAGAGACAAGATAAACTTATTTCTTTTACAGAGATATGGCCACAGATCAGTGCCAGAGATAGAAATAGTTTGTTGTAACCCGCTTCCTCAAAGTTAAGACCTTATTTAGTATTTTTCTGAGGATTTTTCTTTACATGTAATGATTCCATTATAGTAGCACATTGTTTTTACTCATCACAAAGTCTGTGCCTGGTTTACTGTGTTCAGAACTGCTTGTCAGGCTCCAGCTCAGACATTTAATATAATTAACATGAAGGTGTTTCCTGCTCGGGAGGTACCTAAGCATTCTAGGATGATCAAGCATTGAGGCTGGAAGATGAGCTGTTCAAAACCAATAGTTGAAGACCTTGCAGGTTAGTAATCCTGAAGAGAGCTGTTAATGAACAGAGTGGAAGCAACATTAAGTAAGTGTACTGAATTGTAACAAAATGCTCATCATTTTAAATAACAAAGCCTTACACAAAATTAACTGGGCTGTCAGTGTCCCAGTTAAAAAATATTCTCCTGAGTTTGTCTGCACCTCCTTTCCCAGGAGCCTCCCATTTTCATTTTTAATTTCACCCTCTCTTCTGATTTTTGCATCCCTTCTTTTTTCTTCTCTCACTGCCTGCAAGATCACTTTTGGTAGCTGTGGAAAAGAGAAGGAAGTGAAACAGGAGAGTGGTAAATGGATTTGACAAGAGGCAAAAATACTGTCAGGAGACAACTCATTCCTCAAAAGGTGAAGCAAAATGAACTCTGAAGGTGAAGCCCATGGTCTTCTGGCTCTGTAAAGATGCAGAGATGCAGGTAGGCTGTCTTCAGTGAGCTTGTATCCAGAAGGAATCCTGAATTCTGCTGCTATTTACTCAGTAAGCTAGTCCTTCTGCAGAAGCCAATATGACTTCAAAGAAGCACTTCGTAGTGTAAATCCATGTCCATTTGAGCTGGCAGAAAGCCTGACCTCTGTGGAGGTATGTAGAAAGTCCATCTATATCCATGTGTTTATTTTGATGTGTAATTCTTGACTATCTAAGTAACTGTATTAATGGCATTTAAAGGAATTTAAAGGAATGTGAGAGTGAAGAGCTCTGATGATAATCTGTAGGGCTGTGGCATGTACTGTGAAATGGTATCTTACATTGGTGCTATGCTAGAATTTGTGACAAAAATCACTTTCTATGATGCATCTGTGACTGCAATTGATGTAAGTTTTTGAGTTGTCTTTTCATCTTCTCTATTGTTACCTTGTTGAAAGGTCTAATACTTTTCAAGACTTCCCTGAACTACTTCTTCCGCTGGACATGTGACTAGAAAAGCCATTTGTAGTATGAGAATAGATTTTTACAAGTTGTATCTAAAAAGATGTCTGTGTTAAAGCATTTTTAAATTGGTTTCATAAATGTAATTGTATATACACATAAAAGATAAAGGTTGTTTGCTCTGAGACATGAGAATCATGGACCTGGCCTATTAAACACTCTCATAAATTGTGATTCCGTATTGTCATCTCTTAAGAAATGATGCTTCACTCAGATACTCCATATTGAAATGTACATGGAATTTAAATGAAAGTAATTAATGTAGGATTTATATTAAAATCTCTGCAGATGTGTGTTTTCAGGCAAATGGTAAAATCCATAGTGATAACTTCTGCAATAATGTTATAATTACTTAAAGCCTGAAATTATGAAGTCCATTATTAAGTCTGGAAGCAACAAAACATCTCATATTACACAAGCTGACTTATCTAAGTATAACTCTATGTTTTCCTGCTACTTCTTACTGAATTTGTCATTTCAATTCAGTTTTCCATTCCTGACATCAAAAAGAAGTTGTTTAATCATTTTAGTAAATTGTTCCTCCTTTCTTCTTAAAACTCTGTAAAATTTTAATGGCCGGTTTCCAAAGCTGAATTTACCAAGCTAAGTCTACATTCTTAATTGGTGCCTTTCTAGTACCACTTTCAAAAAAAAATATGACTGCTTCTCTCTGCAGCATGTTTGTAACTGTAGGTTACCTAGGTATTTAGGTTGTTGATATGCAGAAGTGACATCATAAATCTACATTAATGCAATTTGTAATCACAAATCTCCATTGAATGTAAGCCACTGTGTTATTTTGTGAGCAAAAGGTGGGTCAGTGCCTTGTTGCCCAAAGTCTGAGTTTCAGTTGGGCTCAGCATAATTGATGCAAACGTGGAATGGCTGGTACCACACTAGATGCTTGTCTTTGTTTGAGACAGTGGGCTAATTTAGCTCATGAAATCAACTCATTTTAGGTGAGTTCCTTTGCTGAAATTGTAGGGTGTGGTTTATGAAGATTTTGATGCATAGATAAATGGATGAGTTTATGCAGCACCAGCCAAACCTCACAAGTCCTGGCTGCATCTCATTCATTTGGCCCTTTCTTCACTCTCGGGCTGTGCTGCCAGGGGCTCACCCTCATGCTGGGCTCAGGGACCTGCATAGGGTCTCCTCACTGGCCCAAGGGGTGCAGGAGAGGCTGGAGTTGGGGAGAGCATTAGACTGCTGGAAGGCCATGTAATCTTCTGGGATCTCGTGCTGGATGGGACTTTCCTGTGAGCTGCGGTCCCCAGCCACAGCCTGGAGCTGTGGTCATTCGTTTCCGTGTGACAAGTGGTGTCCCCAGCACAAGACCTAGCACTCAGGTGTGTGTAACAGTGCATCCCTCCCTCCCTGCTGCCTCTGTACCCATCCTGCATAGCCTTTCCTGCCTTTGGACAGTGGGAACTTGAGAGGCTTATTTTGCTGTGTGCAAACCTGTTTTATCCCTTCTTGTGGGCAGGAACGTTCTTCCCAGGAGTTAAAGACTTTCCTACTTCTTGCTGGAATTGCACTGTATTTAGAATTGTCCAGATGAATTGGACTTATTCTAAGTTCCCCTTTGTTTCCACTGAAGTGGAACTTTAGTCCAAGGCAGATTACTAGATGCTCACAAAAAACTTGAAAGAGCACAAACTTTTCTGACTTTTTTCAGCTATCACTTTGAACCAAAATGCTAAAACATAGATAAAAGAGCAGGTGGGGAAATGGTACAAGTGTGAGTCTGTATGTTCAAAAGCATTTTCATGTCGCTGGATTTGTAAACACCCTTCTGTATCTCCCAGTGTAGCTGCAGAAAGAAGGAAAATGATGCAGTAACATGATGTTTCTGTTCCTCAAGTCATGGTGAGTCAATATGAACAAAGGAAGACAAGCATCATGTGTTTAAAGAAATGAGTGATGCTGGCTTTTTGTCTCCTCAGTCAAGCAGCTTCATCTGGTTCTTTGAGCTTCTTGCTATATAAAATGAGATATTACCTGTGTTAGGTAACTCAGTGTGATGATTATTGTTTATACAATGCTTTAAAGCTAGGCCAGAGTATAAATATCAAGATGAGCTTTTCACTCATTGAGATAGTCCAGTGCAGCGTAGTTACAATTGACCTGGGGGCAAGGATCTTGTTAGTCCATTGCCCACCAAAACTGGAATTTAACTTTGCTTGGGCTTGCTGGATACTACTGTAGTATTAGACATGATTTGTTTTATGTTACTACAGAGCAACAAAGTTCATTATCTATTTTCTCTGGCACATCTGTCAAAACAATTTCATATGCTATCAAAAGTTGCCCATACTTACACATATTCAAGGAATCAGGTTTCCCCTGACAGGTTTCTCTATACAGATTCATTTTTGCCAAAAGTTAGGAGTTGAAAAATTACAGCAGAAAATTCTAGGAATATTTTACAAAGCCAATTTTTAGTAACCAACTTTAGCTGTCTCCCAAACATTACATGAAGCTGATGTAATGTCAACACTTGGCTGTGAGAGGAGTGGAGTGATTATTGAAGGCATCATAGGTTTGTTGGGGCACACCTGGCATCTATGTAGAGGTGCCACCCAGTGGCTGGATGATAATAATGAGCTTTTCTGATGAATAATAATAAAAAAAGAAAAAGCCAAAAGAAAACAAAATGCTTAAAGGAGTACATCTTATACTAATATTGTACTAAGTTTGGGTATTTTTTTAAACATCACTATCAGCACAGAGAGTTCAGTTTCACAAAAAGTAGTAACTGACAAAATTTGTTAATGGTCTTCAAATTAAAGAGTTAAAAAATAGCTTCAGTAAATTGAATAGTCTCCAACTGATGAAATGACAAAATGTATTCCTCCTTTGAAATGAGGTTTTAGAAAGCAGATCAATAATTCCAGTTACTTTGTACCAAAACAAATTTTTGTTTGTTAATAGATTGTGTTTTTTCCTATGCAGATGAGGGCTAGAAATACCACTAGAGAGACGTGATTGATTGTGGTAGTCATTAACTGAAGTTTATGATGCATCTCCTCATGGGAACATCAATACAGGATGATGATAACCTGATTTGTAGATCTAAAAAGGAAAAAAGTGAGTTTCTGTGAAGATACTTAAGATACAAAGATGCTTAAGTCACCAAGATACAAAATTTAATCTATTACAGTTAATTCTGTAGTTGAGGACATCAGGAGGCAAAAATAGTGAAAGGGTGATGAGCATCTGGCACAAGCCTGATATAGCCTCTGTGCTACTTTTCATGAATATTTTAACTAGTTATATAATGGTGGGGTTTCTGGGCAGCTAACTCCATTATTCACTAAATTTCCAGATTATCTAGCAGCTAACCTTATAATTCAACTTTCTTGTTGGATTTTGTAATCCATCTTTCTGAAGTGTCTGTATTGGGTTTTTTCCTAGTTAATAGAGGTGCTAAAGAAGTTAACTTTTAACATAATGAATAATTGCAGTAATTTCTATGCCAGAGGAGCTTTTTGATTTTGTAAAATGGAAGAAGATTACTTGGAATAAGAAACCAGAAGCTGCTTGGATTCACTGTATTAAAGATTTGGCTACAGAGCAGCACTGTGTGTCTGTATTAGCACTCAGAAAAACATGTTTTGAAGGCTTAATGACTGTAGTATTTCCAGCTGCATGCTGTTTGAAGTGCAGGAAAGACAGAAGCTTGGAGCCATTTCATCTCATGAGCAGTTGCTCAGAGCTTCAACAAACTGCCAAATGCAAACAAATGCATTTAATAACCTGAAAGTAATATATTGTAGTGGGAAGGCGGTAGAAAGAGAAAACAAATATATGTAGGAATGGAAGTGGACAACAAGTACGACAAGTTTGTGGTATTAGAGTGGCTCAGAAAAGCTCTGTGCAGTCTTTGTGTGAACAAATGTATTGTGGAACAAAGCAACGAGGCAGCAGACCTGCTCTTCGTGGTTTTTTGTGTGAGTCAAGCAGGGACATTGTGTCCAGCTCTGGACACATCTTTGCTCGAGAGGTCTTGTCAGAAGGAAACAGAGAGAACAACATGGGAATTCCTTTACAAAAGGGAAGATGATGCAAAATAATGGTTGTGAGTGAGAGATACAGCTGCAGCCTGCAAGTATTTAAATGGTGTGAATTTGCCAAACAAAAGAAGGAATTATTTAGGCTGAATTAGTAAGGCAGAGTGGAGTAACTATAACAAAGGGTACTTTTAGGTGAGGTATTAACCCTGTTATTAAAATATATCACAAAACACCTCGAAGTAAGCCAGTAGGAATACTTGTGTGCTGACAAGATGTGACCTAAGGTAGTTTAAACAGACTTTTCTATCTCTAGGATCTGGAATGGTGGAGGCAGAAAGGTAAAACTGGATTCACCTGTGAATCTGAAGCCTGGCCATTAGATGGCAGGGTGTTGGCACAAGAGGGTGCGTGCTTCCCCACCACTTCTCAGTGCCATGCCCAAGGGGGAGCTCAGAGCCATTCATCAGTCCCAAGGCTTGGGAGAAGTTTGAAATGCTCAGTTTCCTTATAAAAAAATCACACACGCACACACACATGAAGTCACTTCCAAAACAGAAGGGCATGCAGTACGTGTCCCCCAAGCATATGTCCCTTCAAAGACCCGTGTGTCTGCTCCAGATTTCCACCCCTTGAAACTCTCTATAAGTAGGTAGGTATGTGCAAGAAGTGTCCCAGTGTAGCAACCACTTTGTATAAGAGCTGAAGTTAGCTCTTCTCTTCTGTAACCAGGGACACAGAAATGGGACTGCTGAGGCAGTGGGAAGAGGTGATACAAATGTGGTAAGTAGCTTGCTGCAGACTGTTCAGGGAGTCCACATACTGGTTCTGTGGAAAAGACGACAAAAAGAATAACAAGCAGTAACTTTGTATGGAAAACTTCAGCCCAGAGCAGGCTGTTTGAAATGCTCAAATATATTAAGGCAAAATATATTAACAACAGCAGCTCAAATAATGCACAATTGAAAAACCTGTGTTTAAAATAGTCTGCACTGCTAAAGGATCTGCCCAAAGGAGTGATCCTTATGGATGTATCCACACCTCTTTCGCCTCTGGAGTGAACTGTTTGTGTTTGTGCCACCTAACATTTGACCTGGGTCTGATGCCCCCGTGGCTCTAAGATCATAATTATATTTTTGTGGCTTCAGTTCAAAGTGTCTAAAGTAATGTGAATGTTGCTTTGCTGCCTGCAAGACTGGTGTTTTTATAGCATTATGCCAAAAGTATGCTGCATGCTGTGCGGTGTGGGGCACACAGAGGCTGTCTGAGGACAAGAGGCTGGTTGGGATGGTGGAGAGCAGGAGAAGCCACTATTGGTCTAGTCCCATCCTTGCTGTGACATCCTCAGGGCAGTCCATCCACAGAGCTGTGCCTTGGCTTTTCCACGGAGAGAAGCAGTCAGTCTCCTTCAGAAGAGAGTCCAAGCACACAGTGATGCATGTGTGGTACGGCTGACAAGGGCACCAGGACCAGGGAATGAACCATGGAGGTAAATGGTCATGAGGTGGTGGATGAACCAGAGAAACGTCCCTTACTGCTCTTCATATCGTTCTGTGTTTTGCAGTAAATCTTTAGTCAGTCATTTTGCTGATCAATTGATATCTGCTGCTCCCAGGGAAAAATTCTAGTCCTGATATGGTGTGGGAGGCAGAAGACAGGGTAGAGCTTCTGAATAAACAAACAAAACATCTTTCCGTTGTAATCGAGTTGCTCTTGCTCATGCATGCTCTCTCTTAAAAAATTATCTCATGCTGTGTTGATTGAAAAGTGGGAATTAATAGGCAAGAACCATCTACTCGTTACAGACTGAAGGCTATTGTGAAAAACAGCAGATGGGAGATGGATCTCAGGGCTGAATATGATGGATTATGAGGGCAGCCATGCCTGTAAAATTTATGAGAATGCTAGTTTAGTAAGCACTGTTAGGTTAAAATGTATGGCAACCCACTCTTTTCTTATTTTTGTTTAGTGAGTTGTTTGCTCATTGGTCCTACATTGTGTTTATATATTTTTGTCTACAGGCTAGTTCCCTTCAAAATTATTTGTAACTGTCATATTTCAAGTCAATATGTTAAGATAATTAATAAGATAACATTGTGTTGCTACTAAGAATTAAGGCACTCTTAAGGTAAGAGTGATGGGGCCAAACTGTGTGCTCTGCAGCATAAAGAGAGCACTGCCAGGTCAGTTCCCATGTGATGGTTTCCTTTTCTAGTCAGTAGTTCTACTGTAAATCAGTATCTACTGTAAATTTGGTAAAGAGAAGATGTACATACCTACAGATCTTCTCCTTCCTCCTTTTCACCCTTCATGCTCCCTCCAAAAGCTTGATAATTTCCAAGGCCTCCTTCTTGCTATTCCTTTGCTTCACTGTAAAATCAGTTATTTCTGTAACTAATAGCTCTATGGAAATATGTGTGCTGGTTTTGGCTGGCACACAGTTAATTTTCTTCATGGTAGCAGGTCTGGGGGTATGGTTTGGATTTGTGCTGGAAACAGCGTAGGTAACATGGGGCTGTTGTAGTTACTGCTAAGCAAAATGTCTGGGAGGGTTTCATAACATGCTCAGCGTGTTGCAAGCACCTTCTCCCCCCGGAGCCTCGGGGCTCTGAGCAAGTGGGTATGGTTACACAAACACGCCCGGGTGAGAAAAGCAAGGGCGTGGGTTGACAATGCCTCTGTTTCTCCATAGTGACTGTCCCCCTGCCTGCCCTTGCCCCACAGTGAGTTTCTCCGCCATGTATTGGGGTGAGCTGCTCTGCATCTGGGCTGGAAGGAGAGAATTTGGCTGGGCAGTTGAGGCAGAAGAGGTGCAGCCCTGTGCCTTCACACCCTGTCTTGCCCTCAGGAGCTTGTGTGTGTGCCCATGCCTTCAGGCGGGAAGCGTACTGCAGCGTTTCCCTGGAAAACTGCCCAGTGCCATAAAGTAAAACTCGGAGGCTCTGGTGAGCTCAGCTCGTCAGCAGATTGTTGGGAGGATAGACCTCAAACTGTGAAGAAATTCAAAGAGTACCTTTTCTCACCTGTTTGGAAATCTGGAGCTGGCTGTTTTCCAGTGCAACATCTTTGGGTTGAAACCTCCCAGGCTGCTTCTGTCAGCTCCAGTTTTTGATGTGAAATTGTGTCCTTTAAAAAAAAGGTGCCTGAATGAATCAGCGCTGCTTCACTATGTTCTGAAAGCAGCAGCTTTCTGGCCACCACACCGCAGACATGCCAGTGCCCTGAGGTCTAATGGTGTATCAGGGACTGATGGCCATCAGGAGTGGGCACGTGGGGCAAGGTGTGAGGATGTCCCCAAGGAGGGCCAGCCTTCATTGCTGGAAGGGAGCCAGCAGGTGGCTCCCAGGTGGATGTTGCTGGCTTGCCTGGGGACCAGCACAACTCCCTTCTGCAGCAGGACAAAGGATATCCTGGTGAAATATCTTACCTTCCTACCTAGAAAGTGTTTGCTTCCAGAGCTTCCTCTGGCTTCCTTTTGGCATTTGGGATTGGTGATGTGTTATTTTCGGCCACGTGTTTGTTGTACATCACTTGGTGTGCAGATGCTTGTCACCTGCCCAGCAGCACCGTGGCGAATGGTGGCCTCTTGTAGAGTGTCAGTGTCAGCTCAACAGTTGACAGCTCTTCCATCCACTTCCTTTGGTGTGCCATTATTTTCCTCCTCCTCACTAAGACTTCTTATCCAGACTTCAGCCAAATACCCTCCCGGTCTCCTGCCCATATCATGTCACTTGTTCCATTGCTCTGAGTCACGGAGTTGACAGTCCCCAGCCTACTGCTACTCCCTTCAGCGGTATCGGCCGTAGACAGGGTAGGGTGCCACAGGATCTTCCAACACTACCTGAGCAGCTTTTTAATGTGACTTTTGAATTCTCTCACATGCAATGTGTGTGGAGCCACCACAAAAGCAAGCTCTATCGGTGGAGCCAGAACATGAAAATCAAGATGGACAGCTCAAAGTCAGCTATGTCCTGGGGAAGGTAACCAGCTATTAAGAGTGATGCTGTTTCTTCCTTAGAAATAGGTAAATAAACAAAATAATTGCACTTGTTTATTGGGATATGTGTTAAAAAGTCAAAACATTTTCACCACAATTATGCAATAAACTGAACAACTTTATAAGTATGCCTGAGGCTTTTCTGCTCACTTAGTCACTCTTTGAAAACTCTATATGAAAGTCAGTTATAAAACTGAATTTGCAAATAAAGCTGTACAAACAAACCTGGATTTGGGACAATATGATGAGTCTGGAAAAGAAGCCTGTGGGAAACAGGTAGTTTTGTTCCAACCAAAATGGAAAATATGCATATTTTAAGGACAAAACAAGAACATTTGGAAACTTTTTTTTTTTTTCTGTGAAAGCAAAATATTTGATGAGGATGTTTTTTCTGCCTGGACATCTCTCAGTGTTTCAAACTGGGATGAGTTCATTGGATGGCCACCAGTATGGTGGTTGCCTGTGAGGCTCCACTTGCCCTCTGAAGAGAGGATGGAGAATTGGGGCTTGTTCAGTTTTGGAGAGGAGGCAGCTTTGGGTGGTGATGGAGACAAACCCAGACTTTTCACAGGGGTGCATGTTGGGAAGACAAGACAACAGTGAAAAGTTGATAAAGGAGAGATTCAGATTAGATGTAAGAGAAAACATTTTCACTGTTGTCGGAGAGGTTGTGATGTCTCTGCTCTTGCATATCTTCAAGAGTTGGTTGGGTAAAGCCCTGAACAACCTGGTGTGTTCCCATAGCTGACCCTGCTTCAGGCAGGACATTGGACCAGAGACCTCCTGGGGTCCCTTCCAACCTGAATTGTCCTATGATCCTATGAAAAATTCAGTCCAATTTTGAAATAAAAATATCAAAATACATACCATTTTTAAAGAGCTGCATTTTTACCAACGGTTGAATCATCTAAAGGACAAAATTATATAAACTATTGTATTTATCAATCCTTTAATAAAACTGTGTCTTCAGAGAATTCTGGATTCTTGCTACTTTGATTTTTCAGACAGTGAAATGGAAGAGATTTTGTAACTTGGTCAGTTTTCACTATTTTATTTTTGTCTTGAGGGGAGACTAAGTAAACTTTTTGACATTCTTTGGATTCAGAATTTGAAATCTGACACTGCAGAATAAACATAAACAAAATGAGGTTCATTAAGTTTTAGGGCTGACTTGCTTAAAATGAAAGTATTGCTTTAAAGATTGTATGCACTTTTATTGTGACGGTCTCTTCCCAATAAATGAATTGTTCTGAGAATACAACTTGTTCTTTACTGAGATGGCTTTCAGAGGGAAAGTGAACGGAACATGTGATGTAATGTAGAACTATAAACCCCACATGTTGTAATCTGCTGGCTCTAAAGAGGTGGAGTGACAGGAGATAAGACGACTAATTTTTTCTGCCTTGTGGCTCTGATGTGGTTATCCTGCTGAGTATTGTATTTGGATTTTGGTTTTATTATCAGGAAAAAGCTGACAGGTTAGTTTCAGAGAGCTAAAGCAGGTGGGATGAATTAATGTCTGAGAAGCAAGTAGTTTAGCTAAAATAAAGCAGTAAACTTTGGAAGTACCAGAGGCCTGGAACCACTGCAACAGGAGAAAACATCTTAATGTTTTGTCAGAAATACAGCAAATACTGACTCAGGCTTTTTTTTGCTAGGATGCATTAACTGAGCGATGTTTCCTCTCCTTGCAGGTACTATGATGTATCGGGCAGACGCTACACTGTCCGGGAGAACCAAACACTGTCAGTAATCTGCCCCCACTCTCACGCACTCCCAGCGATATCAATGTCTACTGCCTCATTACCAGCAGCACTTAGAAAGGTAGGAGAAAACTAAATATGTGTGTTTATATAAATGTAGATATACTCAAACACACTTACACATATCATGAAGATGTCTGTTCTGAAAACAGAATTTAACACGAGGTATAATTGTAATCTTCCTTTAAAAGACCTGTGTTTGAAGTACTGGAAAATTTTCAAATTAATAACATGTACGGAAATAAGGAAGGTACGTAATGACTATAGCTGGCATGAAGAGACAAAAAAGAAAATGGCTCGAGGAGATCTTCCACATGCTCCCACAAACCATATGGCTTTTTCCTTTTGTTCATAAAATATATATAAGCTAAAATAATAAAGGAGCAGCACCTACATTTCTGCAGTTCCCCACTTAACCCGTACTGCTTTCTCTGTAAGTTTTTTTCCCAGAGAAGGAGGAATGGCTACACATTTGTTTCTAGTGTTCATTTAGCTCATATAGTGTTAGTCATTTGCTTGGCAGCAGTATTACTGCATGAAAGCAAGCTAGGGAAAATGCTAATTACTCTTGTTCTAATGTGAGAACTTAATTTCAGATTGTAGACAAAGTTGTGCAATGCCATTCTTGTCTTTATTGTAATCTTTCTGTGGAGAGAGAAATACTATTTTTCCACATTAACAAAAGTACTCAGCAGGCCAGTAATTGAAAAAGTTGCTTTCTTCTTGGTTGTGGAACTAATATTCCTCTGAATATATTTGATGAAGGCTTAAAATATTCTGTCTTTAAAACAAACACGTTTATTTTTCAGTCTTCTCAAGCCAGCAAATCTCATCTACTAATTTCTGCATTTGGAAAAGACTCCTTGGTCTTTAGCTGAATACACAAATAATACATACCCCAAATATCCCTTTGGTCTCATTCAGGATCTTAGTTGTATTGATACTGTTGAAACATCCTACAAAAAGATCTCAGTTCTTCACAAAACAGCAAAATGACACATTACTGTGTTGGGATGACATTCCATTGTAGTAGAGCTAGCTGGGATATTGGCTTTCCAACAGAAAAAAATTGCTTTTCACCCTATTGCTGTCTTGTATATTAGCTTCTTGCAAGGACTTCTAGAAAAACTAGATGTTTGATATTTTTCAGTGGAAAGAATAGGAGGGTTTAGCTGTTGCTTAGAAAGCTGAGTTGGCATTTAGTTCTTCTTTTGGAATAATTTGTTCATACTTACAGCTAAATTAAATTGTTGGGGTGTCATTTCTCTAACCTGGAGTCAATCCATTTCTACCAAGAACATTTGCAACCTTTTAAATTAAGCTTCTGAAAGTGAGTGAGACTAGGCCACATAATTTTATACTTTGATGTATAACGCAAAAGTCTGATTGTTAGATAAATCATAAAAATCAAGGAAATTGCCTGGGGTGTGTGTGTGTGTGTGTGTCTGTGAATTCAGCATTTTCTTTTATATTGGGATAATCTCCTAATGTGTGTAATAGCACAGTCACCTGCTGATGACAGATGGTTTATGGGGATTGGGATTTGAGGAAGCCCTGCCTTCCCCCAGGATTTCTTGTGGGAGAGTGGTGGAAANAGTAATTTGATTTTGCTTCTTTCCCTTTTTATATTAGTGATTAATAAATGATGGAGTTCACTTTCACCTAAATTGCCTTCCACTCTCAGCCAGTTCATACCCTACTAGTCAGCAGAAGATCTAAAATAGCCACTCCCTTAATGGTTTTCTTTACCTTCTAAAGAAAAAGCTGTCCCCAGCATATTCCAAGAACTTGTTGGACTGTCTCCTTCTTGTATTTTTTTTCCAACAGAAAAAAAATTAATTTCCAGAAGTAATTAAAGCCATCAGGTTCTGTCCTTTCGGATGCTTCCCTTGCATAATCAAAAAACATGACTTCTCTCCACCCAAAAACCTAGTCTATAATAAACTTCTATCATAGTATATCCTGCTTTTCCCTTCTCATCTTCT
>VYZR01067748.1:42443-57456 GCA_013400675.1 Oxylabes madagascariensis
TCTAAAATAGTTTGAGCCCAACACTAGAACTGTTGTAGCTAAAACAACAGTTTTACCATTGTCAAATCAGTTGTCAAACAGTACCATTGTCAAATCTGTTGTTCTAAGCCACAGACACCAAAGCTAGTCATAGAATATGTTGGACTGGCCTATATCCAAACTAACAACTCCAGGAATTCAAGTGCGGAATCAACAACTGTGTATTTCTCGACCTTTCCTGGAAATCCACGTATTTCTGAACTGTACAGTTTCACCCAGTTTGATCTAATTCCCTCTGCGTTATTGTTAATCAACAAAATATATTTTTAGAGGTAAGACATGATGTGGGTTTTTTTAATACCAAGTAGGAATTAGAAATTTCATCCTATTATACACCAGTAATAGTAGTGTGATTTAAATGCTGTTGTAGTTGTATCTCTTTAGTAGCTAACATTTAGCAGTTTGAGTGCACAGTAGCATAATGCAGCATGACTGTAGCAATTCATCTGTAATAGCAGGAAAACATGTATCTCCCTTTTTTCTTCAGAAGTAATGATGTGTCTGTTTTCTAGACAGACATATTGTCTATTTTAACGCTTTCTGCATTAATTAGTTCTGTTTGGAGCCTAAAATAAACACACCTAAGAATAAAAATGCATTTCATGAGAACATTTCCTCTTAGAAGCTTCTCTTGCTTAATGGAGAATATTGCGATATGGAAGTAATTGTGGGATTATAAACAAAGAGTTTGAAGAGCTAATCCACTTGATTTACATTTTTGCCCACAACACTGTAGGGAACCAGTGAGTTTGGAGTCATTCCCATTTTCTTCATACTGGTTTTATAAAGTTTATTCTAACCAATATTGAGGCAGTTCTCTGCAATAATTGTTATAAGAAATAATTTTAGAGAATNNNTTATAAGAAATAATTTTAGTGAATTCTGGAAGCCTTAGGTGAACACTGTTATTTGGAATAAACTCTGTAAGTTATAGTACTGTAATTCAGATGTAAAATGAGGTGTCCAGACGATGTTTATGAAGTCAGGCTAAGGTATTTTAGTAATAATAGTTCCTTGCACTTAAAACTCTTCATCTGTACATGATGGAAAATCTGTGCATCAGAGAAGTTATCAAGGAGTGTAAACACTTTATACATTTCATAAAAGGGTTCTTTGAAGCACACAGGCTATCAAACCCAAATTTTCCAGAACAGCTGCTATGTTGGGCACCTTGATATTGGGGGGCTAACTTGAGACACATTTCAGTTGAAAGGTACCAAATGATACCCTGGTATAGTGTGTAATAGGATGTACATCACATGATTTTAATCTATTTAATGAGAGCTTCTGTGTAGAAGAGAGACTACATTATTTTCATATTTAAATAGTTTGATTAAATATTGTCATTTTTCATCCTGCTAAATGGTTTTCAGAGTCAGAACCATGCAATAATTTTTTTCTGTCACAGGACCATCACATCAGCTTTCTGAAGCCAGCATGCTAAACATGTAGTTCACTTTGTTTATGAAATTTGGCTTTGATCAAATTAGCAGTCCAATTTGCAGTTCGTTTACTGTCTTTATTCTTTCATACTTTAACAGCCTCACCTTAGTAACACGGTGCTCACAAGGATGGCATTCTGCCTCTTGCCCTGTGACAGCCTATATTCAACTGTGCCTGACCTGGGAAAGTCCCTGTGTTGCTAGCAAAAGGCTTTCAGTTTTCCATTTATAGTTTCAGACTATCTGCTACCCAAGAAAAAGATCTCCGGTTTTATAAATTTCAAGTTACATAATGAGTTACTTTTAGCTATCTAGAGGTAGAGCTGCTGAAGGACACTTTGGTGCTTTAGTTAGTTTAACTAAACTGGGCATCTGTTCCCTAGACTGAATTAAAACGGCAGGTGAGACCTAGGTTTCGTACCTAGTACTTTGAGACAATCTATAACCTTCCTGTGCTGAAAACTTAGAGCCAGCTAAAAAGAAACACTGGGCACAGGAGTGTATTAGAAATTCTGCCTTACTCTTGAGCTACGTAGAATTATAGAATATCCTGAATTGGAAGGGGAAAGTCCAACTCCTGACCCTGCACAGGACACCCCATCCCCCCACCTTGTGCCCAAGAGCGTTGTCCAAACATTTCTTGAACTCTGTCAGACTGGTGCTGTGACCACTTCCCTGCTTCTGTGCCCAGCCATCCCCTGGGTGAAGAGCCTTTTCCTGATATCCAACCTAGCCCTCCCCTGACACAACTTCAGGCCATTCCCTCAGGCCCTGTCACTGGTCTCCACAGAGAAGAGATCAGTGCCTGCCCCTCCTCTTCCCCTCACGAGCAAGTCGTAGGCTGCAATGAGGTCTGCCCTCAGTCTCCTCCAGGCTGGACAAGCCAAGCAACCTCAGCCACTCCTCATATGGCTTCTCCTCAAGATCCTTCACCTTTCTTTGGAAGCTTTCTAACAACTTAATATCCTTGCTACGTTGTGGCACCCAAAAATGTACAGGGGACTCAAGGCGAGGCCACATGCAGTGTCATGTTGAGATGCCCAGGAACAGCTAGCTCAATTAACCAGCACAGAGTAGCCACATCAGCGTCCTGTTTGGCAAAGGTTGATAATACATGTGGCTCCATGGGATTATTTCCTTTTTGTCCTGTAATCATTTAATGTAATGCTGCAAGACTTTTTCAAGTGCCATAGACTTTCAAGACTGCTGAGCTCCTATTGACAGCAACAATTTTATGCGAAAGCATGGGGAAGGGATGGAGATTGATGGTGCTTAAGAAAGAGCTGATTTCCAGAGACTGATTGTTCAGTCTGTGGTACATATACTCTTAGGTTTGCATAAAAATAATCTTATTTTTTGTCTCTGGTAACTATACACAAATACTTCATCTAAAAGGAGTAAGTGTTGCAGTAAGCTATAGATCTGAATTAGACATTTTATATTAAATCTATACTAACCAGTATACACCATTTAGAGTTAGTGACAGGACACTGTGCTCTCACAAAACAGAAGAGAGACCCACAAGCGTAAAAGAAAGAGACCTGCTAAATCAAAACCACTCATGTAATAGATTCTTTGTCATTGTGAATTGCATTCAAAAATGAAAAAAGGGGTTACATTTGTCAGTTGTGGCTTCGGATTAGGGGAGACTTAAAATTAACTCTGAGCCACTCTCTTCCTCTCCAAAATGCTTTTGCTATTTATCCTTTATTGCGTAGCAGAAAAAGTGCTTTCAGGTTCGTATCTTAGAACAAAACATACATATATTTCATTCTTTACTTTGAAAGAGATAGTTTTGATGAATCTTTACATTAAGATTATCTAATGATAAAGCTCTGACCCAGCAGCAAGATTCAAAATCCTGAAAGCAAAGATGTGAGGCTAACTCATATCAAACTTCCTCACTTTCTCTTGTACTGAAACACAAAGAGTTGCAAGTGCAATCATTTATGTTAATACTGGTTTTTTGCATATAATCTTTTTTTCTGGATGTCTTTCAGGTTGAGGAGAGTTTAAATATTCTTTCAGTTATTCATTGTTGAATAATCCCTGCTCCTGCTTTTGGTGCTGGTTCTTTTCTGCTTTTTCAAGTGCCTTTGGAGTATCATTTTACCACGAATAGCTTGAAAAATACAGGTTTAATACACCAACCCAGGAAGGTGAAGAACCAAGGATACCAATATAAACCAGACTCTTTCTGCATAAAGGCACAGGTGATTTTTTTTCTTCTTTAGCCATCCCTAATTTGGATCAGAAAACAGTAACCAGGTCTGTGAGAACCAATGTGTGTGGTATATTTTCTCCTGCAGTTGCATATCTACACTCTGGTATTGCATGTTAATTAATACACGTAAGGCGTTTGCCCAATACTAACTTTGTAGTTCTTTGCAACATGTTCTCTGCTTCTG
This sequence comes from Oxylabes madagascariensis, assembly GCA_013400675.1. Classification (NCBI taxonomy): domain Eukaryota; kingdom Metazoa; phylum Chordata; class Aves; order Passeriformes; family Timaliidae; genus Oxylabes; species Oxylabes madagascariensis. The sequence continues at coordinate 46,333 of VYZR01067748.1, forward strand.
TAGAGCTGCTTACTGAAGGACTTGCTGCCACCCTTCTGCAGTTCTTTCTCCTATCCTCTAATTGAGCCCCTTTCATAGTTCTAATTTGTCTGCCAAATGACTTATCAGTTGGACAGGCTCAAGTCAGATACTACTTCCTTTTTTTTTGCTTTTTTACCTGAGTGCTGCCAGAAGAAAGAAGGGGTTAAAGCGTGGGAGGATTGCTGAGAAAAAGGGTTTGGTTAGTGGCATACAGGACTGCATCTCACACACGATAGTTTGTTTATTCTTCTGTAAAGAGCAGAAAGAATTATCATCATCATGGTAAGGCAAACAACACTCTCTTTTATTCCCTTTTTAAACCCCACCAGAAATCTTCATGTTAATACACAGTTATTTTTTTTAAATCATAAAATCAACTGATCTCCATTAGTTTCATAGAGTGTTTCTTCAATTGACAGATGCTCCTCTTGACAGAAGGGGAGGGGGGAAGGATTTCAGTTTATGGAAATAACTAGCTCTGGGGAAGAGGAGATGGGAGCAGACATGCCTTTTCTGACATGCCTGTTCTTACTTATCTCCCTCCTCTCCTAAATACTCATGTAAGGATCTGTTTCATTTTATCAATGCTTCTTTGTCTTTCCTGAGCTTTTTTGAAAGATTTCCATTCATTTGATTTTGCTTGATTTGCTCCTTTCAGTTTTGCTGTTCTTTTCTAATACATCCAATATCTAAATCTCAGTGTTAGTCACCTAAGAAATAATATGGGATAAAATTAGTTATATATACATCTATGCTTTTTGAGCTGATTATTTCCTTTCCAAAGATTCCATTAAACATGCAAGTTCATTAGTCTCATTAATCTATATGCTGTTGCAAAATAGTCACTTTTCAACGTAAGTTTGAACTAAAAATTTACTTTTACAGTGAAAAAATAATTTGGAAGCAGACAGCTCCTGTTCTCTTGAAGATAGGAAATGTGTCACTAAAATATCCTGACTTACTAGAAAATACAGTATTTATAAAAATATGCCAGTATGTATAAAAATATGATTATTAAGAAAACTTAGGTTTTTTTCATTTCACTCTGCTCAAGTCTCACATTTATAGCCCCTTGCTTATTCAGGTAAGTTCCGAAATCTAAATAAACGCGTTCCCTGCAGAAATTGCTCAGGTAAAGATGAAATTGTTTAAAATACAGTTATCGCTGTTTATATCCTCTATCTGCATAGCAGGTAAAGAGCTGGAAGAGGCAGGGAGTGAATTCCATGCTAGAGTGGACTTGTTAAATTTAAAGTATGTTTTTTTCTCTGACTTTGATGAGGACACTGTTAACCTGGAACATGGTGTACTTAAATACTAAAAAAGTTTAAAGGGTATATGCCAAACTGGTATTCAGAAGAAGACAGTTAGGGAGTTAAAATAACGTAAATCATATTTTCCTAATAGGAAACTCCCCTTTGTGTCTTTGTGAAGGGTCAGCATAAACAATGAACAATGAGTATAGTGAATTGAAGTAATTCAAATCCATTTGATTGACAGCAAGGTCAGTTAAAGTGGTTAAATTTAGAGATCATTTAGGTTAACTTAAAAATATAAGTTAAGTTAAACTTAACTGCTTTTTTCTCTTCAGTGTATCACAACAAGAATTGACGCAGGTCAAATGTTTTGCTAAGTATATTTTTCCCCCTCTGCTTTTAAAAGGAGAACATAAGCACCAAGCCTTTTTTTCCATCTGTAAGTCAGTCCTCTCTCTGCCAGTAGCTGTGGCACTCACCTGTAGGAGACCGGTATGAAAACTTCTCTGTGTAGGACTCAAATGGGTCTTCTGCTTCTCAGACTTTTCTCTCTCTTAGCTTTGATTTGTACATTATTCCTTCCTGTTTTTCTACTAATATTTTCACAGCGCGTTGAGCCAGTAATACTCCAGAGCAATTTTCAGCCTCACAAAGCCTGGCACTCTTAATGTGGGATATTTGAGTCTCAGTCTCTGCAGAATGTCAAAGCCTGAAGAGTAATAGTTTATTTATTTAAATGTTTTTGGCTAAAGCACTTTTTAGGCTGTCATGTGACTGCTAGAACTTCAAGGCTTTCTCTTCTCATGGTTGGGTGAATTAAAATAGTGTGATTTAAAGATACTTGACATTCCAGCAGGAATTTGTAAGGGTCCTACACTATTAGAATTGTTGAAGATAGAAGGGTCTCAGTTACTTGAAATCCAGTTATTTATGACCTTCTAATGAATGATAAAGCTCAAACTTACTCTTCACTAAATGGTTTTTTGTTTTTTTCCCCTCTGAAGAGGAACATATGCTGGAAAAGAAATGTTTAAATTAAAGAACTGTCCATACTAGATATTACCATCTATTAGTTACCACAAAGTTGCTAATGACTAGTAAAAATACTACTTTTTTCTCTAATGTGTGCTCTAAGAAATGTTTTCATTTATGTTCAGCTGACTCAGATGAACTCATCTAAGAAAATAACATCCAACAATCCCTCAAGACACATCCTGAAGTTTTGATTCAACAGATCATAGTAGCTTATGCTCTCCTTTCACTGGAGACCAGCAAAGCACATGTTTAATTGCACTGTTAAATTAGGGGTTTGGCTGTGGCAACTTACATTAGCTAATGAGAAAAAAAAACCCAGCCAAAAACAGAGGAAATACTTTAATGCTAGCATAAACAGGTATGAATATAAATACAAACAAGATTTACATTTCTTGGTTAAGAAGGCAGCGGCATTTTGCTTTCAGATTAGAACACGACTTTCAAGGTTCATGCAGAGTGCTTGAAATGGCTTTCTCCACACTGTCCAAGGAATGGATAGGCAGGTCCTCTTGATTTTTCAGTTGCCAATGCCTTTGATCAGGTATTTCTCAAGCAGCTAATGTTTTTAAGAGTAAGAATGCTTCAGTATAAACACATTGAAGAAGCCTGATCTGCAGAGCAAGGGTACTTCTTGCCTCCTGAAATCAAACATTTCCGCGCAGTGCTCTGGAAGTCAAGCGTTCTTGTGCTGTGCTCTGGCAGGCAGGGTCCCACTTGGGAGTCCGTTGAGAAGCTCGGTCTCTGTGCCCTCCTGCACTGGCAATACTGGCTCACCTACATTTATCTGACTTAAAATACAAGCTCTTCAGGGCAAGTACTTGGTCTTTTATGTGTTTTGAAAGAGCTGTATATAATTAAGGTACTTTGTATGAAGAAATTACTTCAAAACAGTTTACACAGGGCAGCTATTTCAAGATCAAGGAAAAATCTTTAGCCTTGTTCCCCGAGGAAACAAGGCTTATGTGACTGGACTGGCTGGCTGTCCCTCCTCACTTCCATTCCACACCTTTTGAACTTGTTGGTTGTAGTTTAAACTACATTTGAAAGGGGGAGACGTCTCAATGATAATTAAGTTCCCATGGACTTTATGAAAATCAGTGGCTGGGAAGAGAGAAATCCAGATCCCCAGTTTAAATAACTCATTTTTTCCAGGTGTAATCTTGCAAACTAAAAACTTGACAGCAAGCGGTCAGGTTGATAATGTAGTCCCAACTACTTTAGAAGCATGACAGCTATTTCCATCCAAATATTAATATGCTGTTTGACACCATAATGAAGTTAAATTTCCCCTGTTTTGGTGTTCCAACAGTTTTTAGTACAAACTTTAGTTTGTTTTTAGTCATCCTCCTCACACTTGTATTTATTATGAATTTCCAGAGAAATCAGTATCATTCCTTATTGGCTGGCATTAAGTGTAAAAATTTTGTATTTTTGCTTATTTTAGCTAGCAATGTTCATTATTGTCTTCTTATCCTTTCCCTTTAATTAGTTAATACTGGCAATACATACATAGAATAAGAAATTAGTAATTGGGCTGCATTACTCATGATTGTTGCATCTGATAGGGAAATTTATAGTTGGTTTTGTTATCACTAAAGCACTTTACCTGTCTGAGCTGTATGAACTTAATACAGCCCTTAATGTTGCTCTTAATTGTTTTGTTTCTACTGGTTGAAAAAAGTCCTCAAAGGGAGGGGAAAAAGACAGGCATCAGCTTTCTCATTTGTAAATTATTTCCCTATCTAATAAAACCTAAACCCCAACAATACAAAACCTCGAGCTTAACGTAATGACCATGGACTTGCCTATTTGAAGGCCACTGGTGGAAGACCACTGTGTGAGGACACAGGTTTTGGTTGGTTGTACAGCTGCTTATAGTTGAATGAGTGACATTGGTTAAGAGAGGTAAGCAAAGACAAGGGTTCCATGGATTTCTGTTAGGTTGCAGTATAAGTCAACTCTACCTCTTCCCCCGTTTAGGCTCTGTGTGTTTCATGGGTTTTGGTATTCTTCATGTGCTTGGACAAGCCTTGCTACTGCACATTCACTGGCATTGAGTAGGTTCTATGTGGCTCTCCTGACCCAACCCTGTGTAGGCTGTCGATTAAGAAAAAATAACTAACTTAACACTTTCCCAGCTGGAGGAGGAAGTGACTCCATAAAAAAAAGGTCCTTATTTTCTTCAATAGCCAAAGGGCCAGACACACCGCAGGCCAGGCACCCCTGCCAGCTGCAGGCGGGTTGACCCGATGTCTCCCTCGCCTCCGCGCTGGGCCCTCAGACGCTCCGAAGTGAATTTGCGTGGTCCTTCCTGTTGAAGCTGTTCCACTTCATATAAGTCATTAAGCGTTAATTAGAAGAGGACTAGTTGAGCATTCATTAAACATTAAATACTAATTGAGCGCCCGGGGAGAGCGCCGGCACCATTCGGCCGCGGAGTCATTCTCACGCCGGTCCGGCCGGGGCCAGGCGGGGAGCCCCAGCCGCCTGCAGCCGTGTCCCCGGCCCGCGGCGGCCGGGCAGGGCCGGCACGGGCCGGCGGCACAGACGGCAACCAGCGGCGCCCGCCGGGGCGCGGGGGAAGTTGCGGGTTCACCTCCCCGCGCGGCTTTGAACGCAGATGCCGGCCCCCGCACACTTCCCGGGCTTGAGGGAAAGCCACCCTGCTCCCGGCACCTCGGGCGGCCGGCACGGGGGGCGGCCGGGTCACGGCCGCTCNGCTGCGGGGGCGGGCCCGGGCGGAGCGCACAGACGGCCGGCGCCGGGGCAGCGGCGCGGTGAGTGCGGCGGCTTCAGCAGGGGCCGCTGAGCCCAGCCGAGCCGAGCCGGGCGGTGAGTGTCGGGCGCTCGGCGGGGTAGGGAGGCGAGGCGAGGCGAGGATGTAGCGCGGCCTGCGGCGGGTAAAGCCCGCCGCGGCACCTTCCTCCTGCTTATCCCGTTTTGGGACGGGGGAGGGCAGCGGCAGCCTCAGGCGGCTTCACCCTCCTGGTAACGCGCGGGACGGGGGCGGTGGCTCCTCCGGTGAGGTGGTGCTGGGCCGGGTCTCCGCAGCCGTACCTGCGGGGAAGGGATCGGAGGGCGCGGGGGCTTCAGCGCCAGCCCGCCCTGGGCGCTGGGGGGACGCCGGGCCCTGGCGGTGCGCTGGGCGCTGGCAGGGCGTCTGCAGCAAGAAACAAGTTGGAAACTGCCGAAGCAGGGTCCGTGCTGCCGAGGGAACCCGCTCTCCTCGAGAGGTCTGGTGCGCCTGGGTAGAAAATACTCGCGGTGTTTTGAAACAGACGTCTCAAAACAAGTATTCATCGTACCGGCATGTAAAAAAGTGCTAATGTATTAAAATGCAAATATGCATGTGTACTCGGCGATGCTGTTGCGTGTTTCCTGTTTACCATGTTAATTAGAAGTTGTAAGGCAGAACTTCACCAAGAGTAATCCAGGGCAGTATTTGACCCAGTAATGCTCACTGTGTGATGCAGTGGCTTTTCTAGTGCGGATTTTTTTAGCCCAGAACACAAGCCAAATATTTACTGAGCTTCATTAATGAGAAATGTATGAACTGTCAGATAACTCACACCTTTGAAACTGTTCTCTACCTGCACAAGTGTGAAAAGTGACTCAGTCAGTATGGAGAAAAAGTTAAACTCCCCACTCTTGTTTTTGTAAGGAAAATTTTGACCCTGAAGTTTAACCCTGGTCTTGCAGGCACCAGGATGCTTTTCTGTGACATTTTGGGTGTCATTAACTAATTGTGCAAAAGTTTGAGATTTGGGACACATCAAGCTGCAGATGAGCACATTTGTGAACACATGCAAAACATACAGAAGCATCATGGCGTCCCAATTGTTTTTCAAGGGTTTTGTTGTTCTTGGTTGTTTGTTTGATTTTTTTTTTGAGAGCTAGTATTGTTCAGTAAACTGTTTTGTTTCCATTCACTGTGTCCTTTTAATTTATCAGTGTTCCTAAAACAAACAAATGTATTGTAGAAACAATTTTGACATTAACCAAATGTTTGTTTGTTTGGTTTTGTAGTCCACCTCACACCTTCCAGATTCTTCCAGAGAAGAAAATAAAAAGAAACCTGTTTTGGAAAGACTTGGAAATTTGTTTGGTACAGGGAAGAGGAAAAATGTCAAATGTTCACTAGAGCACACTTCACATCATAAGGGTGAGAGGTCAGGTTCTCTTCACGGGGCGCAGGCAGTGTACTGTGGGCACTTCAAAGAAGGACAAGAAGCTCCTCAAGTACAGAAACAAGTGAGAAACATAAGTGCCCTTTCTGAGGCACAGGAATATAATTTCAGTGGGGAAGTAAGACCGCTGTATCACGATACGATCTCAGAATGGAGTAGTAGGGGAGTCTCTTCTGACAGTGAGTGGTCAGCAGATTGGAGCGGCAGCAGTGAAACCATTAAAAACTCTTTCTGTGAGAGCAGCCTGAATGTGGAAACACTGGGATTGGAGAAAGAATCCATCACAGATATAAATAATTCCACAACTCCAGATTTCATACAGAGCCTGAGAAATTTGTCTAGTGAAGATTTAGAGAAGAGTATCTTAAGTCACAAGCAGCTTGTGAACACGTGGGTGTCAGAGGAGCCTGGGCATGCAAAACCAAAGGATTTGCCATACGAGTTGGAGTCTGCGGCGAGTGAACACGCATATTCTGCTAGAGTGTTAACAGTTGATATCTATCTAAGAAAAACAGAAGAACTCCTTAATGAACCTGTGACTCTTAAATCTGAAGAAAATTGTGATTTGGACACAATGGATAAAAAATCTGCTAGTAAAAGATCTGGAAAACGGAGAAAGTCTCAGTCATCTAATGACATTCCAAATGGAGAGAGAAACCAGACTGAGAATACTGCAAGAGAAGAATCTGGTTTTGAGGATGATGCCCATTCTGAGGTGTTTTCAGACAAGATAATAAACTCGGAACGAAAAGTGAGGTCTCTTCAACAGACTCCTGAAAGAAATTCCTCTTCCTCAAGTAATCAGGACCTAAAAGTTGGATCTGCTCACAAAGGGGCATCTAAAGCTGAAGCTGACAAGGGCAAGCAGCAGGTCTCAAACACAGCCTCTGCAAGGAGAAGATCATATAAAAAGAATCAGTCGGATACTGTACCCCTTTCTCCTACTGGTTTGAAGGGTCAGGTGAAAGATTACTCTTCAAAAAGGCAGCCTTTAGCATCACCAGAGACTAATCCAGTAACAAAAAGAACTTCAGTGGAAAAGGGAGCTATACCTGTGGCTTTTGGGGAAGACAGTTTGGAGTCTCCCAAAGCTTCTTTGGCTGCTAAGACAGAAGACAATGCCTTAGTGTGTGCTGAAGGCAGAAATGATACCAAGGCAGTAAAGCATGGTAATGGTCCAGATGGAAGAGCTTTCTTGCATACTGATGGGATTAAAAATGGAGACCTGTGTCTCTCAGCTGATAGACAGACAAATTCTGATTTAGACACCTCGAAGCTGAAGAGTTTGGATGCTTCCAGAACAGTTACGACAAAGATTAGCCTGTAAGTAACAAACTAGTTTACCTTGTCCTTGTAGCTGTAATTTTGCTTGTATCTGTGTTTAGAATTCTACGGAAACACTAGCTGTGTATCTGTTATCTGTCTAAATTGTTTTCAGTTAAGAACTGCCTTTAAAAAAAAAAAGTTACCATAATTAAAGTTACCGCTTAAGAAGCAGTGTAGTCTACATGTATTAGAAAAATAATAAATTTGATCATTTTTTAAATTGATAGGGAATGTCTTTGTCAATTCCATTATATGGAATAATTTAACGTATAGAAAAGCTGCTCAGCCATCATCGTTGTGGATCAGATTAATTCATCTATCATTGACCTTAATGTAATTTTTCTCTCTGTAACCAAATTAGAATGTGGTTGAAGATTGTTGTATGTGAAAATCTTTGAATAAGAAATGTGTTGAAGTTTTCTGTGAAACAGCCTAAGTTCTGCTATTATTTTATGAAGAAATATAGGATGCAATGTAGAACTTGATTGTTCAAATGATATGATAGATCACACCCCAGAGATTTGAATACATACGATTGCTTTTTTAATCAGTATGAATAATTTAAATTTTGATGCATGTGAATAACATCAGGTATTTGCAGAATTATGTGTATATTAGTTTTCAGTTTTTGATTTTACGCTTGAAGAAACTGTCTCTGTCAAAAAGGTGATTAGAGCTTTCCTTAGGATTATAAAGAAGCAGCTGTATTTATAAAGTTCCCTGTTATCACTAGTATGAGACCAGTGATTGATTACTTGGCTACTATTGTATTCTCATCCACAGGGAATGATTTGTTTGCATCGTTCATTTCTGTTGTTTGGTTGTCACATCTGTGTACTGTGTGTATTGCACTCCTTGTTCTGGCATGTTCAGTTACAGATGTTGGGGTACACTGAATCCTGTAGGCCCACCTGGGATACTCTGGGCGTTCATAATTGTCCTTGTGTTAGAGGGATGTGAAGGTTCAACGAGGTGGTTTGAGATACATCTGTTTCCAGTTATGCTTCCCACATCTGAGAAGCACAGGAGCAATTTCCTTTGCCCAGTTTGTAATACTGTACATCTGAGTTGTTAATTTGTAACTTAAGCTTTAAAAACCTAGTACTGAAAGTTAAACTGGCATTTTTGTTCTTGGTGATGCTTTGCCATCTGGCAGTATAGATCACAAATCTTAAACTCTTGAGTTTGTATCATCATAGCTTCAAAGGAAAGGTATCTTTAATATTGTTTCTTCTCTGTGTCACTCTCATTGGTGATGATGAAGTTATAAACACCTGCATAGCTGGCGTTTCGTTTTTCTGTGTATGTCCTGGGCTTGCTGTACAGTGAATTATCTTTAGTGTACTCGTAAAGTAACAGACAAGTGTCCTGTCTGAAAGACCAAATTTTAACGAATAAACAGCCTGTTATATTTCATCCCATTTTGTGGGGTGTGTGTCACTGTCTCAGCCTTATCTGCTGCTATAGGAACTTTTGCCCTGGGTGAAGACTGCTGTGTTGCCTGCAAGGTTTCTGATGCATCTGAGAGCTGTCATTGCACAGCACCACACCATTTCTTTAGCCAGAGTTACGTGCTGAGGTGATCTGGTATAATTGATAGTCATTCATTAGAACATATGAACTATTAAACCTGGATGTGGATTAAGGTGCTGTAAAATGGGAAAGGAAAAGATGGTGCCATTACTAGAAGACGGTGTGGTTTTGTTCTCTAGTTGTCGCTTTGAGCAGATAACTTTTTCAGAGGTTAAGAAGTTATTGTTAAGTATTTCACATGAATTCCTTTCTGGTTGAAAAATACCTATTTACTTAGAGATTCCTTGGCCCCTTGTAAGATGGATTTTATGTGATGCAAGTAGTTCTCCCTTAAAAATGCATGATGTCTCTTACTAATGACATTGTGTCAATTCTGGGAATCAAGTTTCTTTAGAAACAATTTCAAAACAGGTCAGTTTCTCCAGTCACCTCCAGAAATGCAGGTTTCCTGTAAATAAAGATACAATTTTCTCTCTTTTCTTCATTTATGTCTGTGTACTGGATAAGTCACAGGATAGTTTGCTTCTAGCTTTTGAAAGGAAACCTATCATATTTGAGACTAAAATGAGGTTGATGGTAAATCTTAATTGGCAAATAAAACCTCGGACAGTAGTTACTTTGATGTGCTTAGCGGAAAACTTGGCTTCAGTTGTCATACTTTATGTTCAGACATGGTTTTGTAGTTGCCTTTACATTTAAGCCCACTTGTTGAATTATTCTTCTCTTTTCACATGCCATTTTTCTTTGTTCACCCTAATCTGGTATTTTGGCATCAGTGGTTTTTTGGCACCATTTGCGTTCTTGACGTGTGGCTCACCTTCCATTTTTTTATTGTTGGGAGAGGTTTAACTGTTTGCTTCCACAGTTTAGCTGCAAGGTGTAGCCAAACAGAAGGACATTGGTATTTCTCTTGTGTCTGCTTTTTCCTGGCATTGCAGATCAGGAATGGGTAGTAAGAATCAGCCACGCTGGCATTTTTTGTAAGAGAGCATTTGTACTGTTAAGTTTTTTCCCCATACGAGATGAGACACTTAAAGGATACTCAAACAACATCTCCTTTTAAACAAGCTTAGAAACTCAGTTCTTGCAATAAAGAGCATCTTTTGTCTGTACTTAAAATCAGTATTTCGTAGTGTGGAAAAGGGTGTAATGAAAAGATTAGAGGAGGCCAGCAGTAGTGAGTGGAGCTGCAGGGCTGAGCTTTCTTGTGCTCTTTGGTCTCAGTTGTTTGGCTGCTGCTGCTGTGCAGAAGCAGCAGAATACAAAATACAAATTGTTGAAGTGGTTGTTTCTGCATAAATTTGCAAAGCTTGAAACTATACCTTTGAGGGCTGAACTCTTCATTTAAAATAGGTTTTAGGAGTGGCTGATAAGTATCACTGATAGCCATTAAACTTGCTTGTGTCAGGGTATACAGAGAAACACAGATTTTATGGGGAAGATAAGTGTTCTTATGTTGAAATACATGTATGTAGTAGCTCGACGGGCTGACAAAAGGGTGGTATGGGAATGAATTTGTTAATATAATTGGGCCATTAGTCTTGAATATAGAGGTAAAAGAAAAGAATATTTTTTCTTCTGCTCAGAGAAGGATATAAAAGGTACTGGTGCGCAGGAAATTCAGCACATGTGAGTAATGCATCATTGTGCCAGGTGAAGGTTAAGCCTCTACTGTGCTCCATAGGCGGGAGCATAGCCAGCAAGTCAAAGGACAAGATACTTGGTGCTCATGAGTCTACATCTGGGTCACTCTGTTGAGTTGTAGC
>VYZR01067753.1:1180-18420 GCA_013400675.1 Oxylabes madagascariensis
ACACACAAAGCTATAGGACCTTATGGAATCAGGTAGTGAAAGTGATAGCAGAAGTGCTCTTTGAGGACCTTTTCATTTACTATCTCTAGCTACCCAGGGAATTCCCCGTTGACTGAAGATTGGCAAATGTGATGCCTATCTACAAGAAGGCTGGAAGGAGATTCCAGGGAACCACAGGCCTGTCAGCCTGACTCNCACAACACTGTTTGAGCTACAGCTGAACAATGTGCACACAGTGTCAAGGCCTTTTCTGCTCACACATCTCACTTTCAGGACTGTTTCTGCACCTTTTAGCCATAATGATTTATTTTTATGGCAACAACAAATGCTCAGAGATGGCTACAAAAAGGTAGTCCAGACATTCTGGAGTGTTCTCAGACTGTATGATCCAACTTGGACAGATGTCCAACAATTGCTTGAATCAGTGCTTGCTCTGGATGAGTGTATATGAATCCAGGAGCATAATCAAAGGTGGTCAGCAGATGGGCTATGCTATTCAGGAGCATAGCCAAAGATGGCCATCCCAAAGTGAGATCATAGTACAGAAGTAGAAAGAAACACCTTGAGACAATGTAGAGAAGTTTTAAAATTCCTGGAGTCAGCAGAATGAAAAATAATGAATTGGAGTAAAGTAAGGGAAATCAGTAAATGTTGACAAAGCACCTGATTTTTAAGTTGTTTAGCTAAAAAAATGAGAATGCATGGAACTTCAAAAATCAACCACTACAATTGAGTTAGAAGAATTCACATAGAGACCATAGAAAGAGTAAGGACTAAATTCCCATTGAGTCACAAGGGATCTTCTTGCTCATGATGGATCCTCTTGCTTTTTAAACTCCTTATGGAACCTTGGTACAGCTAGGTGCAAGCAGTCTCAGACTTGGACAATGATTTGTGCCTGATGAAATTATCCATACAAATTTTATTATAGTTTTGAGTAGCTAAATGGATTAGTAATTTTTCATAGAAATTATCCAGCACGCTATCAGTCACTTATTGAGGATTTGTCACAGGTAAAGGATCTTTCTGCCTTGGATAAGGAACAATCTCTTCATTTCAGGTAAAGTGTTTCTAAACTCAAGAGACATCCCAACTCAAGGGAAGAGTGGAGCCTGCATACAGTCCAGGTGCAGTTTGGGAACAACTCAGATTGGGCTTGTCCTGCTGGTGAAATTTTTAGAACAAAGTGTGTTATCATCAAGCACCAGCATGACCAGGTTCTATTCAGTACCTGATCAATGTTTCATCCACCAGTGACATAAACACCAGCATGAGCCAGGCTCCCATGTATGCACTATGAGGAACTGCGCCACATGTAACATCAAAAGCACCTGCACAACTGAGGTTCCTGTACCTGCCCTATCAGCTACTGAGCCACCCATGATGTTCTAAGCATACCGAAGACTGGAATCCATTCAATGTCCTGTCAGCATTCCCACCACCAGTGACATAAAGACCTGAAGAAGCGTGGTTCCCCTGCCTGCCCTATCAGGCACTCAGCCACAATTCATAGCAGCCCTAGGCAATGCTCCAGTTGTGGAGAAATGTGTCAAGAAGGCTGCCCAGCAGAAAAGGGACCTGGGGGTGCTGGTCAACAGCCTGCAGTACGTGAGCCAGCATGTGCCCAGGTGGCCAGAAAGGCATCCAGGTCTGTATCAGAGATAGTGTGAACAGCAGAACCAGGGAAATGATTGTCCCCCTGTAGAGGGTACTTGCTACTGCTGCAGCTCAAATCCTGGGTTGTTTTGTGCCCCTCACAACAGGAAAGCTATTGTCCTTGTAAGTATCATGCTGTCCCTGTCTACCATGTAAATCCCTGCTGTGAGCACTCCTTCCAACTGCAGCTGAACACTCAAGGAAAGCTACCTGTATAGTGTCATTCCTCCTCTCCATGAAGCTGCTGGGTTCCTGCATGAGGGAGCAGCTGCTAGAGGACATGCTGTCCTTCCTCCACCACCCTGAGTAGGAGCTGAGGAAAGATCAGGATCTCAGTCTCTCAGGGACCCCCTGTACCAGCCTTTACCTTGTCGTGGAGAAGACCATCCTCTGGTTCCAGTTATTGTAAAATTTGGCTTGGCACATTTTGAAACTACTGACAACCTGTTATCTAACAGGGATGCCCTCCAGGGGATCCTGTGATCCCACAAGCTCTGGAACCACTTGACATAGAACCTTCCTGATGAAGGCAAGACCTGGGTTGCAGCAAGGTGACTCAAGCACCTTCCTGAGTCTCGAGAATGCAGAAATCAATGCTGCCAGCAACACTCACCCTGGGACCTGATGCCACTGAAGAGGCCATTTGCAAAAGCCTTGCAAGACAGAGAAACCCACCCTGCTAGGATATGCAAGAGAATTGTTTTTTAAGGTTGTTGAAGTTGGGCACCAATTTAATGTGTGTCATAAATCAAAGAGCGCTCGCATCCTGTTTTTCCAAACTGGTAAGGAAAAGCCGTGTCAACAGCGTGCCTGGAGCAGTTCCGCATCCCAAGCTCGATGCTGGTGTTCGTAGCCGCGCTGAGGATGCGCGGCCACCCGGTGCCGCTGTGAGACAAGGAATCGGAGGTTTCAGCTTCGCTCAGTCCCCGCCCGGGGTTCGACAGGGCCCACCATCTCAGTGACCACCCAGAGCATAAGGAAATAACTGAAAATTTAAAGTTGGAATTGGTGGCTTACCCAGTCTACATTCTTTCCCCCCAATTTTAGCAGCTGAATATAATTTTAGATGCTTAAGAGAACAAAGTTTTTTAGGTAGAACTAATTATTAGACTAAAAAAAAAACGAAAAGGAAAAGAAAAATATATGGACATGCAATCTCTTCCTTCTCAGTTACTTATGGTAGGGATCCATTTTTTTCTCTGAACGCATCAGTCACCATATCTGAAGGTGTTTATGAAATGACTGGATGTGGCACTTAGTGTTGTAATTTAACTGACATTGTGGTGTTTGGTTACAGACTGGATCTTGGTGGTCTTTTCCAACTTGAACAATTTATGATTCTTTGATTCTAAATGAGGAATTTCCAAACATCAGGAAAGCGTTTTCTCATGGCAGGGAGCATTTTTCAGGAGGAATCATTGTGAGATAGTAAAAAAAAATGGAAATCTTAGTGCTTGCAATAACTTTACAGTCTCCTGGCAGTACATCCCAGCAATGCTTGGCATGGGGAGGTACTGCAGGCATTGGCCAGTGCTGGAGCAGACTGTCAGGGAAGGTAAGTGAAGGAGAGGATAAGACTATAAAGAAAGAGCACACTATACTACTTCTGCAGTTCATAGTATGCAAAATTATTTCAGGTTGTTTTCACATACAAGCCGACACTGTATTTTTCTATACAGTTTGGTAACTGTCCTTTTCCTGAACTGGTGGGAAGTACATACATTATATACAGATAATCTGTAGCTAACTTTCAGCTTATCTGTGGCTCACCATAAAGTCTTACTTGAAAGCTGAACTACACTTATACTGTTTTGTGGAGGTAGCATGTTGTTTTTTGCAGGTAGCTTCCAAGAGGATGTCATTGATAAGAACTGCAGTTTCCAGTTGTCTGTGTTTATAAAAAGGCAAGCTTTCTTCCTTGGGCATTTTACTGCTTAGATCTCAACCTCACCAAGGATACTTACACTGAGCCATTGAAGGGTAAATACCACAACAAAGATTTCTGGCTTCTTTTATCTCTCTGACTCCTGTTCTCAAGGTCAGGAATCAATCAATTGAGCATATCTGCTGCAGATCAAAACTGTGTGCCCTTAAGCTGTTGAAGAAAGATCCTTACTCATTTTGCCACAGATATTTCATCAGCTGTTACTTCCAAGTGATGCTATGATGATTTTTTGCCTTTCCTTTTATATACATTTTATGTATTCTCAGTATTCTTAGCATACAGAGTTGTAATTTTTTAGCTTGATAGCTTAGTCCTGGTATTCTGCTGGCAAGATGACTAAACATCTAAAGGCCTCACAGTTGGAGGCCTGTCCTAGGGTGACTTTATGATGTTTGTATCCCCAACCATCTGTTCTGTTTATGCTGGATATTGAGTTCTGCACCTTTAAGACTGGTTCCAAGAGTGAAGAGGGGTCAAAAGAAGTGGGAGTTTGTTTTCAGAAACTGCATTCACTCCTTTGCATTCCTTTTCCTGGACTGTGTTGTCTGCAGCATGGACAGTGGGAGAGAGAGCTCTCCTTTGCTTTTAGTGAGTTTTTTTAGCTAGCTGAGGCAGAGAAGTTCCCTGGACTGTGGTTTTTCTTTTTCTTGGAATTGTTCAAACCTGGTCTGTACTGAAAGCCAGACAAACACCGGGAGCTCCCACCTGTGGCCCACCAGGGCCTGGGACATGGCATTTTCCAGTGCTGGAGGGACTGATGAGAGACTGAGTGAGCTGAGCAACAACCCATGAACAGGACTTTATGAATTTGCCATCTCTTCAGAAGAGCAAGAGGTTTTATTGTTTAATATTTTTCATTTTTTATGCTTGTGAATACTTTGCTTGTGTAATAAACAGTTTTTTCCACTTTTCTCCAAGGAAGTCTTTTCCTGAACCAGTAGGGAGAGGANCTTTTATATACATTTTATGTATTCTCAGTATTCTTAGCATACAGAGTTGTAATTTTTTAGCTTGATAGCTTAGTCCTGGTATTCTGCTGGCAAGATGACTAAACATCTAAAGGCCTCACAGTTGGAGGCCTGTCCTAGGGTGACTTTATGATGTTTGTNGCAAGACTTCAACCTTCTCTCTAGAATATATTTTGTAAACTAGGTTCAGGCCCCACCTGAGGGGGGGGAATACTTTAAAATAGGGAGATGTCACACTATTCAGGCTTCTCATTGGGAAATCTTTGTCAGAGATGCTAATTTGCAAGGTCTATAAAACGGCACATGCA
Organism: Oxylabes madagascariensis; assembly: GCA_013400675.1. NCBI lineage: Eukaryota > Metazoa > Chordata > Aves > Passeriformes > Timaliidae > Oxylabes > Oxylabes madagascariensis. The sequence goes on from VYZR01067753.1 coordinate 6,058, forward strand.
GTATACTGTGTGTGTGCCTTTTGGCATATTCCACCTTGATGAATTTTTGCTCCATAAAGATCCTTGTTATTAAATACCAAGGTAAAAACCCTTTTATGCCTTAACCATGTCTGGCTCGTAATTCTAGGATGAGGGAAAAAGGCATCTCAAGAGCAGCATTTTTAAACAAAAGTTCCATTTTAAAGTCAACATACAGAGGTTAAATTTGCCATCAGTGTATTTTTCTTTTACCTCTTCCTTCTCCTTTACTTTTGCTTTCTAATAGCTAAAAGGGATGAAAGAATTGTAATGCTGTGTTATAGGAGTCAATGGGTGCCTAAGCCTGAAAGCCACATTTGGCCTTGAGACCCAATTACTTGTGAAAAAAAGAGAACTATTTAGATTGATGACATGAACATTTTTAACTTAACAAATTGTTAGCATTTGCACCACAGTTGATGTTATTCTTCCAAATTTAACAGCTTATTACCAAAAACTCTGAGGCAGGCTGTGTGTATAAGAGAATGCAGTATACTGCATGTTCTTTATTAACAGAAGCCTGAGGAAATAATCTTTCATGCCCAAAAGCACACTCATTTGCTTTTCAAAACCAGAAAATTATGCCACACATCTTTTAATGGTATACTCAGGGAACCTCTGCAATATATGATCCTCATCATCATATATTCATCAAGGATCATCATCAAGGATCCCCTGAATCAACATATTCTATGATAATATGATTACCATATTTAGGATCATAGGATCTAGAACTGTAAAAGCCCAGTTTCAATGGAATTACTTATCCCACTGTAAGTGGAGAAGCACATATTTCATAGCAGCTTCAAAGGTTTGTCTGTGCTCAGTGGTGTCCATTTCATACGTGTTTGCTTTCTCTAGGAATTAGTAACAGCACAAAAGGACAAATAATCATATCAGCAAACTGGTCAGATTTTTCAGCATCTTTTAAAACTTTATGTCCTGATTTATTTTATCATGCTTAAGTATAACATTATTATTGCATTGTTGAGCTAAACCAGAACATTGTATTGTTGTGTTTCTGTTTAGAGTTTAATGGTCTTAGTACCATTTTGGATTCCCTGATGCTGATTACTCAGGGCTTCTAACCAAGGTCAGGTTTTGGATTCTGCCTGCTAGTTTGCTAGGCAGCACTGCTGTGGGGAAACTGGGTAGTCCTGCTCTACTGCTGCTCGCTGGGGCAGTTGTGGAGGAAAAAGGCTTTATGGCATCCATGTCACTCAGCAAGGCCTGTAACTTTTCCTGGGTTCACCTTTGTTTCTGCTCTGCAGGACACAGTTGGCCAGCATTGAATTGTCACTGCCTGGGCTGTTGGATCCTCTTCTTTCATTTTGTCATACACCTGTACAGCAACCACGGCTGCTGGTGACAGGTCACTATCTGGATATTCAGAAACAGCAGAGAAGTGTTAGTTTTTAAACTGAATGGAAACAACTTATTAAACGTTGTGACAGATTAAATGTCAGATCAGCTCTGAGAGCATCCTCTGTGTTCTAGTGTGTCTTGGTTTGGAAAGACAGATATCTGCCAGGGAGGGCAGGGCCTCCCTTGGAATGGAGAATGCAAACTCCCTCCCTCCGAATTATTATAATTTTGAAATTAAGGGGCTCTCAGGTGTTATAAATGAAACGCCAATTAAATTATAGAAGTTTTATTTAACAATTTATATAGCAGAAATTTAAATGAGCCACCAAAATAGCGCAGCACTGAGCCCGGGGGTCAGCGTAGGGTGAACCACAGGCCTGGTGCAAGCAGTACAGAGCCTCCCAGCTTCACAAATGCAGTGGATTTTGAGTTCATTTTTATACACTTTTTGCTGAAGGGTGACGTGATATTCGATCTTCTGAATTTGATGTGTCTTCATTAGGAATTCATGATCGCTAATATTTGGCAAATAGAGTTCCAGGAAATCTATTATTTGGCATCCGTGATTCTTGGAAAGACCGTATGCTGGTACTCCGGGCTGACAGTTGCTTCATTAGCATGTGTGTGCTGAGTTGTCTCTGACAATTGAGTCTTTGAGATGCATGCGCCCGGGAAATCTATTACCTGGTATCTGCGATTCTCAGAAAACCTGTCCATGGCTGATAGGTGTTTCATTAGCATGTGTGTGCAGGGTAGTCTCTGGTAGTCATTGCTGGTAACTGTCCTGGATGGCCTGAACAAAACATCCCTCTCCTCTCGGTTGAGCATACAAGATAATTCTTATTCAGTTGCAAAAAACGTGGTTTTGGTTACGGGAAAAGGAGGGGGTGGCTTGGTCTGATCCCTGCTTCCAAGGTTTTTCGGTTTAAACTTTTTACACAGACTTACTTATTTTAACAACATATTACAAAATAAAAATAATACACAAATTATTTCAGATTATCTATAACGAGGCAAAAACATGAGGACAGGAATAACAGTTCTTTACTAGTATATGTAACAAGGCAAACAAACAACAATAACCATGGCATTAACAACAAAACAGAACCAGGAACTTCGTGAGAGCTTTCTCGGCCGAGAGGAGAAGGGATGGAGGAGAGACTTTGCTTCACAAAACCCTGGGGCAGTCTGATCCTGGTGCCCCTGCAGGACTCTCAGGCACACCCAGCTGGAACAGCAGGAATGAGGAGAAAGCCCGGGCTGGTGGATGAGATGTACCAGAAGCTCCGTGGTAGTAGCTGGAGCTCTGGGATGTCCCAGCAGGGTGGGGCAGCGGGGCTACAGCGTAGCAAAGACCCAGGGCAATGCTGAAGAAGCACAGGGGTGGGACAGCGGTGGCCTGGCTCCAGCAGGACAGGAAAGAAAAACGACCTCAGGATTTCTGGGCACACGAGCAGATGGTGGTAGATCCCTAGGACTGGACTCCAATGGTGACAGTGAATTCTCCTCACAGTAAGCAACAGCTTGACCCTGCTCTTTCCGATGCCGAGTGCGAGAGAGAGCTCAGTTGCCCCCAACCCTGTCCTTTACCCGTCCCGAAAAACTTGCCATATCTCTCCCCTCCAAGGGAAACTCCCAGAGACAAAAGTGTAGCCTTGTTTTGGTCAAGCACCCACAAGCACCCAGCAGTTAGTCTCCTAGCAACTCATGGAAAAAATTCCATAAGTAAAAAAGGAAGAAATTTAACCCCCCAACATAGTGATACTAAGTAGGATCACAAATCTTTAGTAATTAAGGGCTTGTTGCACTCAACTGTTGCTTTGACATGATGAACTGTTCTGCCCAGGGAAAGCTGAAGTGAGGCACAAGTCATTAAATGCAGCTGCAGGTCAGCCTTGATGAGCTGCATTTTCAAGCCTCCCCCTGCCCCTTATCTTCTCTAGTATGGTTAGGAGAGCGAGGTGCATCGAATGGTCCAATTATTACCAAAGGACCTAGCTCATAGTAGTGATCAGAGGCTTAATTTTTCTCAAAATGAATTTGGAGTCCCCACTTCCAGCTTTTGAGGTCATTCTTTCTGGTGGCAGTACAGCAGGATTCCTGAGGGTGCCATTCCACCTGTGGGAACTTATTTGTAGCCTCCCATTTGCTATTGAAGATCAATTCAACTGGGACACAGCTCTTGTTGCAGAAATGCACCTGGCCAGAATGCTGGCCTTGGAGTTGTTATTGAAGGCAATAAGATGACTGACTGTGTTTTCTATTGCATTACCTGGTTTCCTGTTAATTTCCTGCTTGTACATGAAAGCAATGCTTGAGTTTGCATCTTGACTCCCAAAGATTATTTTGCCTTTTTTCTTTAATCAAAAGAGAGTGAAAATCAATTCATAATCAGCAGCTGTTGAATTATTATTTGCATCATGTCTTCAGTCAATGCTTTTGGGCTCCTGATCTGAAAGGCCTCAGCATGCTTCCCCATGCCCTGTGTGCTCCTCCACCAGTGTCACTACAGATGCAACTCTGGGTGGGCTAGAAGGCTGAGGCCAGCAGCCCCACCACTGTCAGTCAGGCAGTGTCAGGGCTTTCCCACAACACCGTGGCCAAGGAAAGTGACAGATGCTCCAAGCCCGGGCCAATTCAGATGCGCACGTCCTCTGGCCACACCACCAAGAGAAAAATCGCTACAGCTGGCCTGGAACAAATTGCTGACCTGTCCTGCCCCAGGCCCAAGTGCTGTCCCCATCACATAATAAAACTGTTCATTTGGATCTAGCTGAAGTGGCATTCATTTTCCCTCAGAGAGGTGCTTTGCTCTGGTACTTAGAAAGGTTTTGGTAACATGAGTGCTTTGGCTACTGCTGAGCAGCGCTGGCACAGCACCAGTGCTGTTTCCCTATTCTGCCCTCCATCAGTTGGCTGGGGTGGGCAACAACCTGGGAAGGGACATGACCAGGAGAGCTGATACAAATTAACTAAAGGGATATTCCATAGCATATGACATCACATCAGATACAAAAACTAAGAAAGGAGAAGGAAGGACTAGCATTCATTATTCACACTATTTGCCTCAGAGCAACCGCTATGCATGCTGGAGCTCCGTTTTCTGGGAAGTGGCCAGACATCACTTGTTGAGGGCAAGTAGAGAATAAACCCTTTTTTTTGTCTTTGCTTGTGCACCCACAAACTTTTTCACTTTTTGTGAAAAACGAGGTTCACTTTCCTGGTAAATTTTAAGAAACAGGTTTAATAAAAAAATAAGACAATTAGGAGACAAATTAAGCAAAGGAATTACGGCCAGGCCACCTGGCTGGGTGATCTGGCATTCAGCCAAGTGCACAGTCTGGTATTTCAGAGGCCTTCTTTAAATACCCTTTCTATTGCATCAGCCTATTTTCTACAAACTAGCTTCCATATTCCAGGAACTGTCTATCATGGTCCTTCTTCGAGTCCACCTTTTTAGAGCATGTGTGTTTCTTGGTTGTGTCTTTATTATCACCTCCAGCTTGGGCCTTGGTCCATACTGGTCAGTGTTGATAGCTGGCATGTCAGCAGCAGGGGCCTCACCATATGTTTGCTGGATGTTATCCCAACCAAACAGGTTGTTCAATGATAAGCATAACTGAATATCAGCTATCCCACTACTATGTCTAAGTTTTGCTGATAGCAGAAATAAAAACTATATCTTTACAGCAAGGTTATTATACATATAGCATTCACCTTAATATTTGTGAAAAGCCAACTTTATAATATGCATTTATAATACTTTTGCTTTAGTAAACTTCTTTGTCTCAACGTATGAGTTGTTTTCCATCTTATTTTTTCTCTCCTGTCCAGCTGGGAAGGGGAAGTGATAGAGTGGCTTGGTGGACACCTGGTGTCCACCCAAGGTCAACTCACCACAAACAACAGGACACTGAAACATCCATCTCATTGCAATGTTGACCTGCAGCTGAACAAAATGCTGACAAATAATAACTCCTAATTACAGACGATCAGAATATTTGGGGCAACATGGACTTTCACAAAAGATTTCTGTTACACTGAAAAGAGCACAAAGATAAGATATTTATTGTCTGCTGCCTGTAGGGCAAAGTCCTGGCCCCTGGGAGAGGGGAAATAAGGTTCTACTTTCAGATACTCCGTGATGAATTAACAAGCTCAGATTAGATAAAAGAAAACCATGAGACTGTAGTCTCTTACCTTGGACCTTTTGTAATTTCATTCGGGAATTTTTTTTTTAACACTTTCCATGTATTAAAATTCCATATAATTATATTACAAGGTGGACATCTGCCTTAGAGGCACTCAGTGGTGCCAGCAGCAGTGGTCCTGCCTGCAGCAGTGAGCTGAGCCAGGTCCATCCACCTTTCTGGAGTACAATGGGTTGTCACTTGGCTATGTGCTTCTTCATGACCATAAAGAAAAATAAGTTTTGTCATTTTGGCGTCATGGAGTAGTTTTGCTGTTTGGGGGATTTTAACTTCATTTTGCTTTTATTCTGCATGACTCTTAAATTTTGCTCTTTACTAATGGTGGTAGAGTAGAATAAAAATAAATGCTTAACTGTGTATGTGGAACATGTTCAGAATACAGTTTTGTGTTTTAGCCTGAGTGAAGCTGCTTGTCAGACACACTGCTCAATAAGTTTATCAAAAGAAAAGTTCTCTTCAAAACAGTACAGCCATGTTTCAGGCTGGTGTGACAGCCCCTTACAGAGGTGCTATTTGTAATAAACAGACACGGTGTTGTCTTTGAGAATCCCACTGCTCTTTGGGGCTACAGCTGCAGATTCCTGAAATCTCATTTCTGGCTGTCAGCAAATACATATGAATCTCACTGGTAGTTCTTTATCCACCTACAGTGCTGTGCTTGGGAACTGTGCTTAGAGAGAGATCTACAAGGGGTCTAAAACCCCTAAGTCCTACTAAGTCCTACTCCTAGCCTGGGGCATATCCAAAGAGGACCACAGAATGGAGTATTTTCTTTTTGAAACTCAGAAAAGAATTGCATATCTAAACCATGTTAAAGAATGTTCCTTAGAGTTTCAAAGTCCAAACTGAAGAAGTTAAGAAGTACTAGGACGGTACTTTTTTGGAGTAACCTTAGACTTCTTCTTCAGGTGTTTTATCCATAATGTATGCATGTGTTTGCTTTGTTGTGCAGTCAGGAATATCTGTAGCTTCTGAAACCTGCTAGAAAAGTGAAAGTATTGCCATCTGTTTTGATATATGTTCCCAGGAGCAAAATTGACTTGTGCTTGCAAAAGATGTGTGAGTGACAATAGTGGTGATAAACTGAGGCCATTTGAGAAAAATGTCGGTGGAGAGTGTTGTTAGAGCTTTGGTGTTGACAGTTTAGAAACCATTTTTGCCAAGCTGACATGGCAAAACCTCTATGGCCATGTGTCCTGTAACTGGCACTCAAGTGAGTGGAGAAGCAGGCTGTTGGAATGTCAGCTCCTAATTGCTCTGATGTCCAATCACAAGGCAGTTTGGCACAGCTCAGCGGTGTCATTCCAAATTTGCACACTCCATGTTGGTTGGGATCTTCTGCCACAGACTGCCCAAGCTGATGGTTTTTAATGTCATTTGAGGTAGCCATAAAGAAAATTAATCTGCAACAACAGAACACCAAAGAACTACTAAAAGAAATACAGATCATGAGGGAGAAGATGAACTCCAACATTGTCACCTATTTAGACAGGTAAAATAGTTCTGGTATTATAATGTGAATGTTTATTTACATACTTGCAAGGCAATGTTTAGAAAGCCCCTTACTCACTGGCAGAAAATGGATCTTTTGATCATTATTAATCTACTCATATATGATGTAGGAGAGGAAATTTCATTTTGTCTACAATGATCTTGCATACATAACTTGAAGGGTGTTTTTAAAAAACCTGGATCAGCCCTCTCTAAATCAACAGCTTGCAAGTTCACTTACTCCATGCTGTTGGGTTGCTTGGTGTTTGATCTTTTTCAAGTCTTTTATACTAAGTCCTGATAAACCCCCACAGAAATTATTTCCCTTGGGCCGGTCCCACTATTTTCCATTGTTGTGGTTGCCGAAAGACACGGTTCTTGTTTCCTGAAACACATAATTTCCCAGTTTTGAAAGTGTTGGGGGTTTTTTGGTGGGTTTTTTTGTGTGTTTTTGTTTGTTTGTTTGTTTGTTTTGGTTTTTTTTTTTTGGTTGGGTTTGTTTGTTTTTTTGGGGGGGGTGGTGGTGGTTTTTTTTAATGTCCTTTATGGAAGGCTTTCCAAAGGGTTGACCTAATTTTGTCCTCAGTGGTGCACAACCCACTGGATAAAAGTAGTGAAAGTTGGTTCTCCTTGTTCCTGGAGTTGATGACAGAATTTGTGTTAAAATGAACCAGCTTATGGGACGTGTCTCGGTTCCAGGTTTATCTTGGCCATAACTAAACTGCCCTTTTCCTTTGCTTGCCATATGAGACATCTCCTTTTCCACAGATGTGCCTTTCTGATTTAGACTGCAGAGATTGCAAGCACCCCAGAGCCAAGACAGGGTGTCTCTCCATTTTATTCCATCTTCAAGTACAAGTGACCTGGAAACAAAACTCCACTCCGCTGCTGTCCATAAGGCAGTTTAGCCAAGCACATTCATTTCCATGTTGTTGTTTTCTTCCTTCAGCTACCTTGACAATAAGGAACTCTTGCTGATAATGGACTACATAGATGGACACTCTTTAATGGATGTGATTAGCCAGACAGCAATGAGTGAAAGACAGATAGCAGTTGTTTGTAGGGAGGTAAGGGATTTTACTTGTGCTTCTGATGACTTGGACAGGATTTTCCTTTGAAACAGATGGCAAGAACAGCAGTGATTTCATTCTCAGAGCTTACTCTTCTCTGTTCTTATACTCCTAACTATTGACATTATATACTCTATTTTTATTTATTATACTCCACTTTGCCTCTCTAAACATTTGCTAGAAGCCTATCTGTACTGCATTCCTTACCTGTAAAAGCAAAACTGCTGTGGTGGCAAAGTTTTAAATTAGTAGCAAAGAAAAACAGAGACTTGTTTTTCACAGTTCTCAGCTGAAAAGGAGAGCATTGAACCCAAAATGGTTTTTGCTTCTGAAAAGCGACTAATATGCTACTTCTGCGTCTGCTGTCAAGGCCAGCAATAAAAGCTTTTTCATGCAGCCTCCTGCCTGAAAGTGATCCACTTCATTCCATTTTTGGGCAACCCCTCATTTGTCCTCTGGATAGACAGAGAGCAGCCCAATCCAGCATCAATCCTTCTGGCTCTGTTTTCATGGAGCACTCTAGAACAGTTGCCTTTTCACTTTCCAAATGTAATTTGCCTCACATAAAAAGATACTGCTTGACTAGGGTTGTAGAAGAAAGCTCTTCCTCCTGCCAGCAGCATGTTATGCCATTATACACCATTCCCCTAAAAAGTAAATCTTGTAAAGAAGGTTCCTTTCTTGTGTTATGAAATGAGATTGCTTTCATCTTCCTGTATTTGTTTTCTCTGTCTCAGTGCCTGCAAGGACTGGCATTTCTGCATTCCAAGAAAGTGATCCACAGAGACATCAAAAGTGACAACATCCTCCTGGGCCTGGATGAATCCCTCAAGCTGGGTAGGTGTTCTTGGTCAGGTGCAGCATTCCCATCATGAGGTGTGGAGCAGCTTTGGAGTGATTCCCAGCTGCCCAAATGGAATGCTTGTACACAGACCCATGCTGCAAGCTGAAAGCACAGTTGAAACGTGCAGAGATATCTCAAGGAACAAGGTGTCAAGAGCAGCTTTCGTTTATGTGTCCCTTCCACAGGAAGGAAATTGCAGTATCTCAAACTCCAGGTGAGTAAATACAAGTCATGGCATGAAATGTGAAGATTTTGTTTAGTGGCCATATTTCCTTGGCCACAGACCTGAGGAAACAGCACGGCCACTTTTCCGGCTAGATTCAAGAGCACATTCTCAGACTTAAGAGTATGGGGGCATTTTTTGCTTGGTTTCCTAATTGAAGCTGTCTTTAAGAGTGTTTAGTTTTCTCCTCAGGTGATTTTGGCCTCTGTGCTCAGCTCACCCATGAGCAGGAAAAATGGATTTCCATTGTTGGGACTACTTGGTGGACAGCACCAGAAGTTGTGAGAGGCAAGTGGTATGGTCCCAAAGTGAACATCTGGTTGCGTGGCATTGCAGGCATAAAAACAGTGTAAAGAGAACCTCCTCACTTTGTAGAAAATTCCCTCAAAGTAAATGGAAATAGTCTCAGATACCACTGCCTGTCTAATCTGTCCAATGTTCTGTCTCTGATGAGAAAAAATCCCATTCCTGCCAGGTTGAACTAGTTCCTCTAGGGTCCAGCTCTAAAAATGTCCCTGAAGCCCATCAGCACCTGCTGCAGGTTTGGTTCCATCAATGGGAGCACCTCAGAAGAGGAATGTAGACAGCTCAGAAATGTGCCATATTGGCCTTCAGTGATGCCTGAAATTTCGTGTACGTATTTTGAACTGTCTTTGAGTTCTGTCTCTGAATGACAAGAATTTTCCAGCAGCAAGTTCAGCAGTGTGATAAATAGCCTTTAAAATCCAGGTTGAATCCTAGAATCATACACTCACAGAATATGCTGACTTGGCAAAGACCCACCATGATCACAGAGTCCAGTTCCTTGGCCTGCACAGGAGACCCCAAGAATCACGCCATGGGCTTGAGAGCATTGTTCAAACACTTCTTGAATCCATCAGGCTTGGTGATGCGACCACTTCCCTGGGAAGCCTGTTCCAGTTCCCAGTCACCCTGTGGGTCAAAATCTTTTTCCTAATATCCAACCCAAGCCTTCCTTGACTTAACTTCATGCCATTTACTCGAGTCCTGTCACTGGCCACCACAGAGACAGGACTCCTCTTTCCTCACAAGGAAGTTGTAGGCTGCAATGAGGTCTCCCCTCAGTCTCCTCTTCTCCAGGCTGGACAGACCAAATGATCTCAGCCACTCCTAACATGGCTTCCACTCTAGATCCTTCATCATCCTTGTGACCCTCCTTTGGATGCTCTCTAATCGCTTAATGTCTTTCTTATATTGTGGTGTCCAAAACTGTCCCCAGCACTCAAGGTGAAGCCACCCCAGTGCAGAGCAGAGCAGGACAATCCCCTCCATCGCCTGGCTGGCAATGCTGGGCCTGATGCACCCCAGGACACAGTCAGCTGTCCTGGCTGCCAGGGTACACTGAACCTTTCCCATTTCAGTTTTAAAACAATCAAACAAACAAACGCCAAAGCAAGCCACCTAAGCAAATCAAACCAAACTCCAAGCAGTTTTGTTTGCTTTTTCCTTTATTAACCACAGGGCATCAATTTTCTTCAAAACTGTAAAATCTTCTTCAAATTCGTTGTCTCTTTGACAGTTTCAAGATTCTAACCCATCTGGATATTGTTCTCTCATGTGGTGACCTGGATATTGCTCTCTCTGGGTGGCCTGGATAAGTTTGGGAATCTTGTTTTCACAGATGGCAGATATAATTGTGCACTGAATCCTTGCCTGTGTCTTGATACATTAAATAAATAGGTGAGCTTATTGCCTCTTTGCAGCTACTGCAAAAGTGGATTTCCTTTGCACTAGACTTGTTTTGCTTTGTCAGGTGTATCATAGGAAACCAACTTCAGCTTCATATAGGTCTTTTTCAACTGTGGAAAAGTTGGAGTCAATTCTCAGAGGAGTAAAATGTGCTTTTGCTAATGAAGTTCCTATTTCCTACTTCATTAGGTCAGGCAATGAAACTGACAAGTCAAGGCAAGATCCTTTGGATGTTGGAACAAGTGTGGCTTCATTTATGTTTTTTTCCTGTTCTGGTAGCAAAAGTTTGTCTCTGACCCTCTGCCAGGGGAGAAACTGCCCCTGGAAACTGGAGTTTAAGGAATGGGGTCTAGGGGAGCAGGTTCAGATATGGAAGAAACAGGTGGAGTCTCATGTTTTCTTTTACTTCAGGCCTGATACCTGATAGCCACACAAGGGACCCTAAAGCTGAACAATATCTTGCTACATTCCTCTCTCTTGTCTGACTTTCTGAACTGCTGCCTGAACTCAGCCTAGGGTCTGCTAAGGGTCTGCTAAGGAATTTCTGCAGGTAAATTTCGGAATGGCTACAGGCAACACAGTTGTCCAGTGTAAGGGTTTGCTCCTCAGCTATACTCCAGGGCATCAGGTGGCCTCCCCTCAGACTCATGTTCTGTCTTGGTGCTTTTCCTATGAAAACAAAGTAGGTTCTTAAACTGGTTTGTGTTGGACGGGAACTGTGAAGGTCACCTAGTCCAACCTGCCTGTCATAAGCAGGGACAACTTCAAGTAGGTCAGGTTGCTCAGAGCCCCATTCAACCTGACCTTGAGTGTTTCCAGGGATGGGGCACCTAGCAGCTCTCTGGGCAGCCTATACCAGTGTTTCACTCCCTTCCTCATAAACAATTTCTTCTTTAGGCCCAATCTGAATTGACTGTCTTCTAGTTTAAAACCAATTTCTCTGTTTGAATTGCAACAGGCCCCGCTAAAAGCTGTCTCTCCATTTTTCTTAGAAGCCCCCATGTCTTGAAGGGTGGGTGGGAATAAGCTTTCCCCAGGGCCTGCTCTTCTGCAGGCTGAACAAGCTCTCTTGGCCTTTCCTCAGATGAGAGCTGCTCCATCCTTGGATCTTTTCGGCATACCTGTCTTGTACTTTGAAAGTCTCTTCAGTTTTACCTGGTGGTAAAAATAATGATGTAGAATGATGTAGGGCAGGAGGTCTGAAATGGTGATGAAGTGTCTTGGGGTGGTTTTCTAGCCCCATGATCATCTGCTCTATGCCCAGAAATGGTTGCTGTAGCTTTAAGATGGGCCCAGGGAAGGGGGGAGGTTTGGGGTTCTTGCGCAGGCTTTTTCAAAGTTTCTCTGTCCTGGTTTTGGACAGGTATCTGCCAGGGAAAGCTAGAGCTTCCCTTGAAATGGAGAACGTAAACCCCCTTTCCTCCAAATTAT
>VYZR01067759.1:8774-20428 GCA_013400675.1 Oxylabes madagascariensis
CCTCGGGGTGTGTTGCTGGTCAAGTGAAGCCAAGTTGCATAATGTTCAGCCAAGAGAGCACCAATTTTGGCCTGATGAGGTGTTGAGGATGAGAGTTGTTACACCATATTTATGTGTGTAGAATCAGTTTAAAGGAGCACCGCAATATTTGCTATCACATATGTAGATGGCCTCACCCTGAAATGCACTCGGCTCGCTTGCCTGGTGCTGTCGCTGCACTCCTGGGGGAGTTAATCAAAGCTGGGAGCTTTGGATATCTTAGGGTTTGCCTCATACTGAGTGTGATGTACAGGACCCTGCTGACAAACCCTCCTTCTCCCCTGCAGTTTAATTTTAGGATTTGGCACTGATGTGTATTTTGTGTCTTCTTTTGTCATCACACACATAAATTAGGGTGGAATTCTTACAGAGATGAGGGATAAAAGTCCTTTTTTGAGCAGTTTTCCCATAGCTAAGAGACCTTTTTCTCATGTAAAGCAGAAAAATAGTGTCTGTCCCACAGGAAAACCAAAAGTTAGCAGAACTTTGAGCAGTAACGCCTCTTCCCCCTTCTCTGTTGTGCATCCTCCCTCTTGACATGTACTAATTTAATTTTTCACTTTATAATGAAGCAATCCCTGAAAACATTATGTTTTTTAACATTTGCAAGAATCTTGTCTCTGAGCTTGACTTGGGTTTTGTTGAAGAAAATTATCTTAGAAAACCATTGGATTCAATCACTTCATTGATCTGGATTTCTAAATTCACTTACATCTGTTACAGAAGAGCATCAAATATTTTAAGGAGCATTTTAGCTCAAATTCACACTCTGAGCTGCAAAGAAATAAACAGTTTACATGAAATGATGCAGCTAAGAAGGGAAAAATAACCCTAATGATTAGCAAATTCAGGATTTTTTTCAGAATTTAAATGTATAGGGTTTGGCTTTCATGTACATGAGATGAATCCTTCCCAGTCCCTCTAATGGTGGCATTGTGTCTGCACCTAGGAGTGTCATAAACAGATCATAACAAAAAATCATTCAAAATCATATTTCTTAAAATTACAGTCACAATATGATGCACCACCATGAATGCCATTATACTAAAAATAAGAGGAATGGTGATGATTTGTATTAAATGCACATGTATACTTTGCTGTTTCCTCTATCTCTACTATTCCTTCAGTTTCTTTTATACCCTTTCTAACAGGACAGTGAATCTCTAATTCATAACCTCTAATCTTGAGACTGTATTCTATCATATTGAGCTGTTCCTGAAATAAATCCCTCTAGTTTTTTATGTCATTTGTATTCTCCAAATCCCACCCACGTAATTGGAAGCTTTTGAGGCATAGTATGTGTGTTCATATCACAACACAAAAAGAGCTATCCACAGACTGCAGAATTGTGGGGCATTCATTTACATAAGGTAGGGACTTATAAATCACAAGATACTTCTCTATGATAGTATGATTTAACATGTTTTATTCACATTCATACAGTATCTTCTTAAAGCAATTGGAAACACTTAATTTGCTTATCATTGTATTTTCAACAAATGAGTTTATTAGAATATTAGGAGACATTGATCAAGTAAGCTGGTTTTTACCAGAAAAATGCCCATTACAGCTCACAGATAGTTAAAACTAGAACAATCTTTATAAAGAATCATTAACTGTGTTCTTTTGTTTTAAATCCCAGCCACCCCTGCTCTCTGCTGGCAAGCTGTGCTGAACCAGGTGTTTCTGCTAAGGACCAGGGACCAGCTGACCTTCTGGCAGGTAGCTCATAAGAGAGGAGAGGGAGACCAGATCATCTCCACTGAGAAGGCAAGCAGGAGTAGAGCAGCTTTAGGTGACAACAGACTCCTTTTTAGCCCTGAAATGAGGTAAGTGCCACGTTTATTTTGGGCTACTGTTGAGGGAGATATGCTTGCTTTGTTTACACTGATATGCTGCAGTCTGTTTACTGTGTTTAATTGTCATTTATAATGTGCCTCACAGGAGTTGTGCTTTGAGATTATTGCCTTTGTGATCTGAGATGTTTTGTAGAAGTACAGACTTCTGTTTGGGTGTTTGGAATCTGTTCTCCAACTAGCTGCCTTTCCCCTGGGTGACTGAAAAAAAAAGGTGGTGTAAAACTTCACCAGCTTCTGTGTTTCTGTAATTGAAGCTGTTTGCTGGGCTTCCAAGAGTTCCCTAATATTTAGGACAGAAGATAATTTAGAGGAGAGGTTGGGTATAGCCCTTGTTTCCTGCAGAGTAGTGAGAAAGGAGAGAAGACATGAATAGAAACCTGAAGTTTGTGTGATGGACTACTTGATGCTCTTCTAAAGGAGCAATTTCTTGAGGGGGATGAAGGAAAACAATCCCATGTTTGCTTTTTTTGATGGATCTGCCTTTGTCTCCTTTTAAAAGAAAGGCTGAAAAAAAGAAATTTGAAAGAAAAACCTTGAATATTCAGATGGCTAATCTAAAATTTGCCAAAAAACCCCTACTCTCTCCCCCCTTAAAAACCTGCTGTAATCTGAGTTCATTACACCCCTTGTTCCCTCTTTGGTCCCAGTTCCTCCCCTCAGGCTGCAGAAGAGATGAACTAAGAAATCCCTGAGGCAAGGGGGCTGCCCTAAGAGCTCCTACTTCTTGCAATATTTCTATGAAAAACACTACCAAGTATTCCAGGGGAGGGGGAAAGAAAAGAGTGTGGGATGCTTGTCTTGAAATGTTCCCAGCCTCCCGTATGCAGGGAGGTGCTGGTGTTTGGCTGGAGTGGGGCATGGAGGAGCTTTGCAGCTGCCCCCATGTGCCCTCTGCTCTA
This sequence comes from Oxylabes madagascariensis, assembly GCA_013400675.1. NCBI lineage: Eukaryota > Metazoa > Chordata > Aves > Passeriformes > Timaliidae > Oxylabes > Oxylabes madagascariensis. The sequence continues at coordinate 11,572 of VYZR01067759.1, forward strand.
AGGGCAGCATCTGCACTCGTGGTCAGGGGCTGAGTCCTGGAGGCAGCAGGTTCCTCTGTTGCTGTAACTTTGGGAGAGGCCAGCAGTTGTTTCTGAAGAGTGCCTGCTGGCATCAAGCTGTGTTTTGACTGGGAGAACTCCAATATCTGCCTTAATGCTTATTCATAGGTAGTCAGGAGCTCGAAAACCATGTTTAGTCAAGTTGCCAAACACAGCATATGTGAAGAAGTTCAGTTGTTGTAGATGTTTTTCCCTTTTGGTCTTGCTGCTTCACCAGAGTCACAGGGATCTCCAGCACTCTTCAGTCTCTGCCTCTCTGTAGCCACTGGCAGCTCTGTGCCAAAACCCTGATTTTGTCTTTGACTCCTCTGAGGGCCCACAGGCCAACAGACAGGGCAAGCCATGATGGTGCTTGTGACTTACCTTCCCCCTGCAATGTTTAGAAACAACATGAATTGTTTTGTACCTCCTGTACCTGTATCCTGTGGCACCCAGAGCAGAGGAGCTGGGTGAGTAAATCCTGCTTGGCTGCAGGTAACAGCCAGAGCCTTCCTGTGACTATCCAGCAGCGCTAACTCCACAGCTCCTCGTTACAGGCTCCTTCTGTGCAGACACTAATTGTTCCTTTCCTGTCCCCTGGCAGCAGCGAGGCTGCAGAGGAATAATGCACAGCAAATGATTTGACTCATGCACACCTTTAGCCTCTCTGCTCAGCAATAAGACCTGCATTCGCACATCAGCTTACGGAGAAATGATTTCCATAGCAACAGCCAGGATATGTGGGATAGCATGAATGCTGCCTTGGAGAGCATATAAAGCACCTTCTTAAGAAATAACTGACTACACAGGCTCTGAAAAAAAAACAGACCACTCACAGTTGGCTATGTGAAGGGAGTGTTGTGTGATTTTTTTGGTTTGTTCCTTATTGTTGTACAAAATTATAGTCATGGGTTTTTTTAGATATCACATTTTTTAAAAGAAACTCTTGGGTAAAGAGAATGGGGGATTTCTCCTTTATATAAACTGTTAGTGGATGCAGAGAGCATGGAAGGTCTGTGGTGGTTCTTCAGCAACAGAGAGAATTTAATACCCTGAGTGAAGACCTGATAGGGACTTACCTGAGGAAGCACCAAGGGGAAGGGAAGAATGACTGCTCCATTGATTGAGGGGCAGGGAAGTAGGATCAGCTGGTAGTCTCTTTAAGTAACAGATTTTGTGATTATTACTGTGGGGCAGACTTTCTGTTACCAAAAGACAGGGAGGCAGTGCTCCAGTACTTGGACATGCAGAGAAACAGGATGGGAAGTATGCATGAAGGAATGAAAACCATTTAACTCTTGGTTTACATGCATGTGTATTTCTTCCCCTTGCAGCTGTTCTCCTGCTTCTTTTCCTCTTTGTTTTGGGGCTTTTTTGGGAGGAGGGGAGGGGGGTTTGCTACACAGCTCTATGTATCCACAAAGCAGCCCAGTACCTGGACACCCCCACCGGGGTTCTGTGGGGGAATGTGGCAGACAAGTGTATTGGCTTCTGTAGGGTTAGGTTTTACTGCTTCAGGAGGGTTTGCCCCTTCCTTGGCCCTTTCACATGGGGGAGATGTGTCCCTGGGCACACATCTGCAGCAGGCTCTGTGGTGCCAGCACTGTTACCTGGATACAAACAGCTCTGTCTTTCCAAATGGCATGAAACTGGAAGGAATTGCTTCAGCTCATTATAGGTGTAATGAATAAAAGCAGCAAGGCTGATTTCATCACTTCTTTAGTAAGGTGATATGTAATCAACAGTGTGTGCTGCACTGCAGCACAAGTATCTTAAAAACAAACAGTTTTGGAAGGGGAAAACTTCTTCACATTTCAGGAGTTTAACAGATTAAATCTGATGTTGGAAACAGCCAAAACCATTCGAAATCTTGAATCTTGCACTTTAGCTGGATGCTGCAGACAAACTCCACGTTATTGGATTCCTACCCCTTCCACACATTAAGAGATCTGGATGAGTTTGCACAGCCCATCTACCTAGATTTTTTTTAACCTTTTGCTAAATAATTACTATTCCTGAAAGATTTGCTTGTTGACTTATACAATCAGCTAATATTTTGTCCACCTGGTACTTTTTCAGTGAGAAAGGCAGTGTGGGGACAGTGACAACTGGCTGTGGTTCTGTATGGACCCTATGTGCCTCTAAAGCAGCACCCAGATTAGCTGGACCCTCAAATTTGCAATTTCCCTTTGGAAATATGGGTACTTGTCCGGAGCAGGGACCCTAAATCTGTGTTTTTATATGGGAGCAAAGAGCAGGACTATGAGATTTTTCCTGACAGTGGAGCTGGGAATGGCAAACCCTGCCTGCAGAGGTCAATAATGGTGAGTTATCCCACAGTGTCTGCTGCTGTGGGGTTTAGATCTCAGGAACAAAGCAAGCTATTTTCTTTTCATGAGTATCGTGTACTTCCAGCTTATGCTTTAATAGGATTAAACAGTCTCGGCATGGCCTTGGCAAGGTTGCACGTACCCTAGGGCAGGGGAGTCTAGACTCACCCCTTTGATGCTGGCATGTGAGGAGTGTGGCTCTGTGGGCATCCTGGCAGGTGTGGTGTGCCTGCATCTAGCCCTAAAACACACTGCCTTTGTCTGGCATCAGCTTAATGCCCTGCATGCATGTATTTAGCTGCTAACATGGATTCTAAAAAGGCAAAAGATGAGCTGGAATACTGCATGTACTGATGTAACATTGTAGTGAGGGATGCACTTCTCTCTAAAGAGAATTGGGCTGGAGCCTTTAGTAGATCAATGCCATCTCCTTCTGCAGGAATCTTTCCNCCATCTACCTAGATTTTTTTTAACCTTTTGCTAAATAATTACTATTCCTGAAAGATTTGCTTGTTGACTTATACAATCAGCTAATATTTTGTCCACCTGGTACTTTTTCAGTGAGAAAGGCAGTGTGGGGACAGTGACAACTGGCTGTGGTTCTGTATGGACCCTATGTGCCTCTAAAGCAGCACCCAGAAGATTAGCTGGACCCTCAAATTTGCAATTTCCCTTTGGAAATATGGGTACTTGTCCGGAGCAGGGACCCTAAATCTGTGTTTTTATATGGGAGCAAAGAGCAGGACTATGAGATTTTTCCTGACAGTGGAGCTGGGAATGGCAAACCCTGCCTGCAGAGGTCAATAATGGTGAGTTATCCCACAGTGTCTGCTGCTGTGGGGTTTAGATCTCAGGAACAAAGCAAGCTATTTTCTTTTCATGAGTATCGTGTACTTCCAGCTTATGCTTTAATAGGATTAAACAGTCTCGGCATGGCCTTGGCAAGGTTGCACGTACCCTAGGGCAGGGGAGTCTAGACTCACCCCTTTGATGCTGGCATGTGAGGAGTGTGGCTCTGTGGGCATCCTGGCAGGTGTGGTGTGCCTGCATCTAGCCCTAAAACACACTGCCTTTGTCTGGCATCAGCTTAATGCCCTGTATGCATGTATTTAGCTGCTAACATGGATTCTAAAAAGGCAAAAGATGAGCTGGAATACTGCATGTACTGATGTAACATTGTAGTGAGGGATGCACTTCTCTCTAAAGAGAATTGGGCTGGAGCCTTTAGTAGATCAATGCCATCTCCTTCTGCAGGAATCTTTCCCTTCTCCTCTTTTTCTGTCTTTGGTTCTCTCCTCTGTATATGACTTGGCCATATAGAGACACTTAATGTCTAACCCAGTGTGACCACCTGAAAGTGTCCTTGTTTATAGGGTTGCTTATTCCAGGCTGATGTGCTGCAAAGGAGGTTGAGAGTCTGAACCAGAGTGGGATGACAGCCACAGGTTGCTTACACCTGCTGTAAGCAGCAAGTTTCACTTTGGGAGCAGGGGGTCTCATGAAGCAAGACCTGAGCTCCTTCTCCTCGCTCTTCCTTCTCAGCAAATAAAATACACCCTATTTTCATATACTTTCTTCTCTCACCATTTACATCTCCTCTGCCCAAATGCCAACTCTCCTGCAAGTCTCAGATATGGGAGTTGTGGATCTGCATTTCAGTGCCTGGGCAGCCAACGTTGTGGAGGAAGAGCATGAGCCCTTCCAGGGGTGGAGATCTCTTGCTGGTGTCTCTGAAGGCAGCTCTGTGGAACTGAGTTCCAACTAAAACCAATGACTGTAGGAGACCAGTGCTGGAAGCTGTTTTTGTTTTATCCCATGCATCTGTTTTCTTCATGGCAATGCAATGTGTCTGTGTCAAGGCTACAAAATAAGATACCTCTTTTCCAGAAATTAATTGTGAATACATCAGATGACATTGTTGTATATGCTGAATGGAGAACAAAAAGGAAAGAGCAGCTTGTAATAAAAGTCCTTCTATTGAAGCAGCAAAGCTCCCCATGATCTTCCACCTGCCCTTTAAGAAAGTGCCTCAGCTCGCCAGCACTGGTAACAAGGAGTAGAAGGCTTTAGAGTTGCTTTGTTAGAGGAAAAATACATTAAATATAGCCTTGGATTTATCAGGTATTAGCTCATGAAAAAAGCATGAGGAAGAGGGTCTCCCTTTAATGCTCTAGGGCTCATGCTAAGCATGTGCCTTGAAAAGAAATTATTCTCCTCTGCTAAGTCAGCCCCTCGGCCATCTTTCTGGGGAGGCACGTGTAGGGTGGAGCTGAACAAGCAAACAAGCAAATTGAGAGTCTTGCCAGAGGCTGGGGGGGGTGAGTTTGTGGCCGAAATGGGAAGATGGGGCTCTGCACACAAATTTGCATCCTGTGTGGCATTTTTGGTAGCTTCCTTGGCAGGAGCTCAGCTGCAGATCTGGGATCCTTGTGAGACTTCATTGAAGCATGACCCACATTCTGGGCTTGCACGTGAAGAAACTTTGGAGAAGCTCTTGTGCTCCATGGGAAATGTTATAGCCAGGAGCAAAGGAAGAGATGGAAGGGGATATGTTTTGCTTTTACTTCTTAAGTAAACTTGCCCAGAGGCTCTAGGGCAGGGAGCATCTATTGGTGCAACTGGTTGTAGCCATTGGAGGCTTGTAGGATAGTGAAAAGGGAATAGCTGAGGTGTTATGGGACCGAGTCTTACTGGGTTGTGTCTCATGAAAGTACTCACATATTGACTGTGCCTATGGGATGTTCTCATTTCATGGCAACAGAGTTGGTGGTATTCCTCCTCTTCTTTCCCTACCAGAAACTGATTTTTCGCTTTTTAAACAGTCTCTGAATCTATCCTCAGCTTTGACCACTGAGGGCATAAAACTCTGCTGTCATCCTTGGCAGGGCCTACTGAGTTCTGGCTTTAAGCCAGGAAATTCTGTAGGTCCATGCTCAAACCCATACAGCTTGTACTTTAATTATCTGCTGCTGCAGGTTGTGCCTGGAGACGTCTGGAGTTCAGATTCAATCACCTGTGGGAAGATGCCTTAACGGTTAACTTAGAAGAGCAGAGTTCAGTTGATGCCCTGTGGGGCTTCTGTATAAAGCAGAAAAACATCATGGATGGCTTTGGGAGGGAGGAACTAGATCAGTTTAACTTGGAAACACTTTACAAGTGAAAGCTTCACTGCTCAATGCAAGAAAAATGTGCTTTGAAAGTATGTTGTTGAGGAGCAAAATAGATTTCAGCTATTGTGCTAGACGTCCTTGTGTCTCAACATGGGGGGTGTGGGGCAAAGTATGCTGGTGTTAGCTTCCCAAGGCAGAAAAACTGAAGTCCTACCCCTGCTAGACTCTGCAGAACTTTTTGGTAGAGAAAAGCATGAGCAGGAAGGTCCTGCATCCCAGCCAGCAGGGAAACAGGGAGAGAAACTTCTGTTTAATAGTGTGCTAGAGAAAATGCCTCAGGTTTTCCCAGAGCAGCACTAAGCTGTAACAGAGCTTGGTTAGCAGCCTCTGGGGCTGAGAAGTTATTCAACCTTGTCATCTGCTACAACGGATGTTCTGTTGTGAACAAAATGCCTCAATACACTGCAGAGAAAAGCAGATCTCTCCAACACCAGCTCTTGGAGGGTAGGAGTGGTCCTCGTGCCACACCCACATTATGCTGATGCTTCTGTAAGGTTCTGCAGACCCCCATTTTTAACATGCAAAACCCTAGTAGCTCCCCCTCTGAGTGTTTGGGAAATTGATTGGGGGTCGTGTCTTGTGTTGGGAACAGATGCAGATAACCTTATTTTGCCCTCAATGGGTGTATTTGTTTCATGCAACAGTGCACAGCAAACTCCTCCAGGCACGCTTGGCAGTTGCTGCCTGTTGTCTGCACTCACTCTGGGGCAGTCTGGTGCAGCATGACCAGCAGCAGTGGAGCTGTGAGGAGGACTGCAGGCAGCACTGGCTGCCCTGAGCACTGCCCCGGGGGGGTGTTGCTTCTGTTGTGAGCCTGACTGCTCCTGCACTGTCTCACAGCACTGGGGGCACCAGCAGAGCTGGCACACAAGGGCTTCCTGAGGCTTTCCAAGAGCAGCTGCACCTACAGCACTTTTAGAAAAAGTAGCACTGGACAGGGATTTATACTCTGTCTAAAACGTCCATCACTCTCAATTACTCTATTGCCCACTGCTCTGCACTGGTGTCCTGGTGAGCTGTCAGACAAACCTGCAGGTCACTGAGTGCACTTCCACGTGTGAGCCTGGAACGGAGGTGAATCTTTCCTGGGACAGTCTTCAAGATAGTGAAAATTTCTCCTGCAAACTAGAGATTGCTGTCACTTTCAGCAAAAAATATCCCAAGAACAAGTCACATATCCTCCAAACCTATGGCACAAACATATAGTAGGATTTATGTTCTCAGGGGGAGAAAAACTACCGAAGCAAGGGACTCTGCTGCACAAGCCTAGGGGAAAGTAAGGGTGGGGGGTGAGAGTGAGGAGCAGAGATTGGAACAAACAGCATGTGGCAGACCTTGACTGTGTTTTCTAATGCTGGCTGGAAGGTGCTCAGCTGATAAGCTGGGTGTAGGAACCTAGTCAGAGCAATGCTGAAGAGATTCCATGGGTCACTGCTTTGGTTACTAGGGCAGTAAGCAATCTACTTCAATCTTTTTAGAAATTTAATTTTAAAAAGGATATAACAGTTGCCTTGATCTTCTTGCATGGACATGGAGAGGATATGGGTCAAGGGCATTAGCTGTACAAGGCACACCTCCAAGCATTACCTCAGGATGAACAACGTGGTTTGTTATGTGGCACCAATTCCTGAAAGAATGTACTCACCCACGCTCTTTTTAAATGAGGCTTGAGTGTGGTAAAAGAGAAAAAAGTAGAAAGAAAACTTGTCAGTGAAAACCATGGTGAGCAGAGGTCTAAAATGGAAAGGAAGAAGAAACAGAGGGAAGAAGAGAGGAAGCAGAATAGCTGTCAGAAAGGAGGTTGCTACTCATGATGCAAAAATCTTTTTAGGTTCCCCTCAACATGTATGTGAGACCTACTGATCCACCTTCATAAGGATGGGTCATTTGAAGCAGTGAAAACTGGCTGTGGAAATACTTCTGAGTCATCATCACAGAATTGGCCTGTCCATATTTCTTTAGTCAAAACAACTTATCTTGTTCTTTCTTTTATTTATCTCATGATATTACAGGGGTTTTGATAATCTGGCATAGGCCAGCTGTGGTAGGAGAAATGAGAGTGTCATTGAGGTACTCTCTGCAGATGGTAGAAATACAGTAAGCAAGTTTGAACTTGCGCAAACTGGCCCATGAAGAATTAGTGGGGAAATGGCATTTATAAGGCATCTGTTAAGATTTATTATAAGAAAACTTTAAGCAACTCTTTGGGATAAAACTTCCTATGTTGATATGTCTCTTGGGACAAACCTTCTTGGGAATTTTTCTCCTTTCCAAAAGACAGGTTTCAGAGCTCAGATCCAAGGATTTCCAATGTGGAATGCATTGTGGCAATTCTCTCTAGGAGAGAATATTTTGACATTATTTGTCTTGCATCAGCATCATTCCATAATAAACCCTATCTGTGCTTTTATACTTGACATACAATGAACATATCAAAAGTAGATGTATTTTCCATCATAGATCTGATCAAGTGTGATGCACAGCTGCTTAGTGCTTCGAGCATTCACACTTTCAGAGTGCAATCCTTCCTGTGGCATTGTTTCAGTCACTCTGGATACCTTCAGTCTTCCTATGATTCCAGGTTATGTTTTCTCAGCTTAATAGCAAATATCCATGTGGAAAAATATCATTGCTTTTGCAGAAGGCTGCACTGACGTGGCAGCCTGACTCCTTCAACTCGGTGGAGGTTAATTGCAGCAGCCAACACCAGGCTTCAAGTGGACACTACTGTGTGGGTTATGGATCTCTGCTTTCAGTCCAACAGTAATTGGTGATTTGGTACTAAAACTCTATTGGTATTATTGTGTGAATAAGCTGTGGTATTAAAATTGCAACGCTCATCAGAGTGATCATAAAAACTTTAATATTCTTGTCGTAAGTTGTCCCCTGAGTAAGATGGAATAAAATTTCTCCCTGTCAATGTCTGAATCACTGCAAGACCAACCCCAGTACTTCCTAATGCAGTAAAAGCCAGTCTTGTTTGTTTTCAGGTCAAGTTGAAAGTAATTTTTATGGTAATGACGTGAAGTGATCAAAACCCAATTCAATGCAGTCAGGAGCTCAGGGACAACTTTTAGTCTAAAGCAGAGCAAGAGGTCATGTAAGGGTTTAGGAATGACACATCATATGATCTGCAGGGCACTCTTACCAGGTTTTGATGATCATTTTTCTTGAAGATAACTCTATCATGAATGTAAACATAGAAGAGTTACTCCTTGGCTTTTCCTGGTCCATGCTTTTCTTGTTAAGTTCTTAAATATAACAGACATGGTGCTGCAATTTCTCTCCTATTTCAAATAATTTCTCATTTTCTTTTGC